>JAVDBV010060510.1:0-11837 GCA_032619315.1 Piper longum
ACTCTTCAAGGACTCCTGGACGATGTGTGGCTATCGGCAGGTGCGCCTCGCTTCAGGTTCCGGACATGGTAGCAGTGCAAGACTCCATTGATGGTTGGCTTCGAACAGAAAAGGTCCCTATTTTCAGCTTCTCAGCAAATAGGCATGGCTTCAAACTTTGACGATGGATAGCAATAGTGGTACGGTAGGGGATCGCCAAAGATGGGTCTCAGGCGAGGGGCTCCTCCCCTTTTCTTTTCTGCATCTTCTCTATCTTTTCTTCAATTCAATGAGCCCCCCTTGCTTCAACATCACCGGGCTTTTTATAGAATTAGGATAACTCCTGGAGGATAGATTTCCTCCGGCAGTTTTGGAACGAGCTACCTCTTCTTTTGGCTATTTTTCCTCCGGCAGTTTTGGAACAAGCGAGACTTCTTCTTTGAGGCATTATGTCATCACCGAATAAATATAAATCTTAGCAATTATTTGGAAATATAAAAATTCTAAAATCACCCATGTAATCAGATAAATATAACTTTTAAAAATTATCCACGTAACCGGATAAATCTGTCCAAACAATACATTATCATAAAAAAATAAGGAACTTGTACCCACAATATTTAAATTTAGAAAAAGACTAAACTTATTATTTCTAAATGAATAAGAGTAACCAGATTTGTCCAATATAAAAATAGAAACTAAATTTCGTCTAAAAAACATTACTACATATGTCTTTTTCAAATCCAAATAATATTTTGTCTTCAATAATAATCTAAAAATCTATGTTGCTTCAACTACAATTGATTTGTCATCACCTGCATAGATGAATCTTTCAGCATCATTTGGCTTTCGACAACTCAAACAACACTACATTGACACATTTATGTGAGTAGTAGCACCCAAATCTAGCCACCAAATGTGTATTGGCACTGAAGCTAAATTAACCTTAGAACAAACAAAATTAAGAAATAGACCTTTCTTTATACACCAGGCATGATACTTAATGCATTTCTTCTTCACATGTCTAGGTTTACCACAAAAGAAACAGCAAGAAGCCTGATTTTCTTTCTTTTGTTGTTGCTTGTGAGACCTATTATCAGCTTCCTTAACCCTCTTTCTTTTCTTATTTTTTATCCTGATAGGTACTAGTCAAGTGAGTACTTTCAGCCTGTTCTTGCTTTAACCTTTATTCTTCTTGTACACAATAAGAAATGAGCTCATTAAAAGTCCATTTATTTTTTTGACAGTTGTAACTGACTTTAAATTGACTGAATTGTGTAGGAAGAGAAATTAAAACTAAATGCACGAGCAAATCTTTAAATAGCTCTAACCTTAAAGCTTTTAGTTTTGAAGCAATATTTAACATCTCTAAGATGTACTCCTTTATGTTTGTTTTGTCTTTAAACTTCATTGAAATCAAGTTCGACAAAAGCGTACTTGTTTCAACCTTATCGTTTTTTACAAAACACTTTTCAATTTCTTTAAGAAACTCAATGGGTGTAATAACCTTATCAGACACATCACCCCTGAAGAGCACTTAAAGCATTTTGAGGGTTCTTTGATTCAACTTGAGCAGGACGATCAACAAACTGAATAGGAGGCAGTTTGAATATGAGCAGAATCGCCTGTCTCGTGACAGATTTGACAACCAAATTGAAACTGCCTTAGTGCCTCTTTTAGTACCTCTTCTGTTCAAATGACTTGAGAAACAGGTTTGGATGCCGAGGCAACAGATAACTTATTAGCAAATTCATTTGTAAAAGAACTTGAAGCAGCAGCAGGAGTAAATCCTCTATTTTCCGAGGTAAATATCTGGCTGTTATGCTTTGGTTTTGCTACTTTGTTCGCCACAAAAGCTACCTGTTGTGATTGAACTGCAGAATCTTGAAGTAGAATCCAAGTTTCGTAGCTATGTAACATGGACAACAATTCAGAGAATTCAGGTAAAGGTGACCTTAGAGTCATAGTGTTAAACATTAGATAATTAGATCCTAGGTCATTCAACATCCAAAAGGATCTTCTATCATCTCGTAAAGGTTTCCCAAAGGCTGCAAGTTCATCACAAATGGCTTTGTTTTTGGTGAGATACTCCCAAAAGGCTGCAAGTTCATCACAAATGGCTTTGTTTTTGGTGAGATACTCACTCAGATAGTCACAACTTCATCTTCGTAAGGTTTCCAACCGATGATGAAAAGTTTTCTTTAGGTTTTTCACACATCACATGCTGACACTAGACCAATGGCTTGTCTCAAAATTTCCTCCGTTAAAGTTCCAATAAGCCACCCTTTGATCAGCTTATCTGTTCTTTTCCAGGCAATCTAGTCAGGAGTTGTTCCGATGGAGGAGAAGGAATTGTTCCATCAATAAACCCTAGGCAACCTTGAGATTCGATCTGATTTACAATTTGGGATTTCCACATCAAAAAATTCTTTGAGTTGAGACGAATAGTCACAAAATAAGGAGCATGAGCATGCACAGGATAAGGATAACCCATCCGAGCATTCTGAAAATTCTGTGATCCAAAATTATTTGTAGAACATTGTCCGGAAAACTTAGGAAAACTATGCATTTGTTGCAATTGAATCTGAGAAACATATTCAGATGGATGTCTAACAGCTTCTAGAGGATTAGCATAACCAGCATTAGGCATTTCAAAAGTTTTACCAATTATCACATTTGGAACTGCTTCTTCATTGCAATTTGCAGCCATGAGTACTTATTCAAACAAATTAAGAGACAAAAAACACATTCTTGAAAGAGACGATCAAGATGCAAAGATCAGGGAAAGAAGCAACCTCAATCACAGAGATTAGAAAGAACACCAAGAACTTGGTAGAATCTATAAAATATGTTTGGCCACAAAAATTTCACACCAAACTGAATCCGAACTTCTCTCAAAACCAAATCAAACCCAATCAAAATATTTTGATTTAATTAGGTTCATTTTATTCAAATCAAAATAATTAAAATTATGTCAAAATTAATTATTTATATAGTAAACAAAATTATATAACGAATTAACCATCATAATCTTCAGTTTGTACTGAAATGTGCGCGGCGCCCTCCTACTCCTCATGATCCGTTTAGATAGGAAACTAGTGACCATGAACCTTGTGAAAAGAATCAACAAGTAGCATCATATATGCTATATGTATCTAGCTACCTCCTCCTGCAGTTTCGATCATGCCGTATATTGTGTTCTCTGCCATGGACAAGTAAATGTGTATTTTAATTTCGAATTAATTTCAGGTAAATCAAAGAGAAAATTGTCAATAAAATTGATAGATTGACCTACGCACAACGCCTTTCTTGTTACAAGCACTAATAATTTGCATAGTACTACACGTTTATTTCTCGACAACTTTTTGTGAGGAAGGATGGACAAAAGTGGAACGGGGAGGCATCCAAGAAAGTCAAAGGCATTTATCTTTATACCAGGTAAAATGTTGCGCTATATGCAATATATAACAAATAAATTTTAATTTTATATATAAAATCTCATTGAATAATACGATAAATATTAATAATTTAATATCTTACATGGAGACTGTGATTGACTTTAAAAATATGTCTTATTTGAATGAAAATATAAATTATAATTATTTATTTTTATTTTATTTTTTTAATATAATTAGAAAAACTCTTATTAGTAATAAATTAAAATTTTATATTAGCCAAGTTTAAACCCACGACCTTTTATTGTAAAAATTATTATTATTTTTTTTTTAAAAATTTAGATTAGTAAAATTCGAACTCGTATCCGTTTATAGGAGATAACCTTATCTTATTTTATCAATTTTTTTGTATTTTAATTGTTATTATATTTTATCAATTTTTGTATATTTTGATTGACTAAATCTCTTATTTTTTTACTCTAATGCTACTATTAAATTTTTATTATATATATATATATATATATAGATAGATATGTTATAAAAAAATATATTGTTTCTTTGACAACCGGCATGCATATCTATAAATCGTATCAATTTTCCTGGTTCAGATCACCTTTTTGTAACGTGCTTCCCCTTTTCTCAACGTGGTGTTCTCGATGAATGCGTTGAATACGACACCCTCAAAAGACATTAAATCCATATTAGCTTTCGTGATGCAATCATCATCGGTCACGCCCGTCCCTATACGTAACGATATTTATTTCAGAAATACGTAACGGGAGGACCCTCGATCCGGTATATATTAATTTATGTGCCATCATCCCACTCTTGCCTCTCCGTCCAATTGCCACAATTTGATAGCATCATCCCCAGAACGCAGCCAATTTGAAGTGCTTCAACTTGCTAACATGTTTTCCTACAATCCTAAACATATCAACCATCAATCTGTATATATACACCAATCTTCGCTACGTGAACGATACCTTCACATATACTTATACGTATATACATACATCAATACTAATAGCGGTGGTAGCCCATGAAACTTGGGCCCCCAGTGGTATAAAAGTAGCCCACGATGAGGAGGCCCACTAAATGGGCCACTCAAATTAAAATCAAAAGTTTAATGGAGAGGAGGAAGCCGTTGGGGTGGGACCCATATTAATAATTGAGGACAACTTCTAATTTAATGAAGATTTTGTGATAGTAATGGAGTTAATTAATTGATTTGATTAATTAAGAGGATATCGGATTCAAAAAGAGAAAGGCCGCTGCTCCTTTGTCGGTCGGAGACGACGACCTTTTCCGATCAAAGGCCGTCACTTTTCAGGCCGGAGGACCTCCACTCGGGCCTACCTTCTCACGCCGAGCTCGCCGGTTTCGTACACCGGAACGGTCGCGGCGTTTCGGATGGGTTGCGTCGCTCTTTTCGTTCCCGGCGACCGTTTGACGAAAGCTTGAAGTTTTGGAGCATTCCTTACTGCATTGTCGCTTCCTCTTCAGTCGTCGTTGCCTGTTGAGGAAGCGCCCGTCTTGTTTGAAACAAATTCGTGAGTTTCATATATGTATGTATGTATGTATGTATGTATGTAGTATGTGTTGCTTGTTTTGACGAGAAATTATGGCTTTCCTTGCGTGTCGGTCGGTATTGAATTGTGGGTTGGGAGAAATGTGGGTGATGTGATCTAAATTGGCTTTTTTATTTCTATGGTTGGGCTTCTTTCATTTTGGTTTGTGTGCAATGGTGTCTGCAGATTCTTAGCAGGGTTAATACTGCGTCATGGGCGTGCTCCGCTTTATGTATTCATAACGAGAAAGCTTTTGGTTTTGCTGACTTAAGTAAAATGCATGATTCGTAATGATGAAGACTTTCGGATTATACAAAATGTATTGTTTTTTTTTTCTGCAAAGCTCTTTTGAGTCAATGTTATGAAGAACTGTAATATGTTATTGTCTGATAGTAAGAGCTTTGCATTCTTAAACAATGTGAAAAAGAAACAGTATTTAGTCACGAACAAGGGCTTAAAAAAATGGACCAAGTGAAATGCTGCCTCCGTGATCGTTTGGACTTACTTGCTTTCATGACTGAATTCAGAGACAATTAAACCATCTGAGTTGACAAATTCCATTTTCTTGTTGTCAGGTCTCTAGGAATCAACATAATAAGCTCTGCCTTTTCCGATTTTTGTTTTGATCTGTCGTTGATTTCTAATTTTAAATGGTTTTGGACTGCATGATAATTAGTGAATGGTCTCTTCCGACACATCTGATAAAATGACAATCAGTGCATGCCTGGTTGGTGATATTATTATGGGTAAAATTTTACTTGTATTGCCTTCAACATATCAGTTTAGATTGATGACTAACACAATTTATTTTCAATTTTGTAGAACATACTAGAATGATGGGATCATTCCTTACAAGAGGCCTTGTGTATGTTTTGAGATCTTTTTTATAATTTTGATTTCTTCCTCGATGTACTCTGAATGCCTGTTTGTGGTTGATTAATATTGTTTTGATTTACAGGATGGCCTTTGGCTATGCATATCCAGCATATGAATGTTTTAAGTCTGTGGAAATGAACAAGCCCGAAATTGAACAGTTGAGGTTTTGGTGTCAATATTGGTCAGTACCATGGAGCTTATCACGCTTACATTAATCAGACTATAATTTTATTTTAAAATTATTGCTCTTGAGCCATCTCATGTGAGCTATGACCAATGCATTTTCAGGATTTTAGTTGCAGCCTTGACAGTTTTTGAGAGGATCGGAGACATTTTTATTTCATGGTGGGAATAAAGTCTTAATTATATGGTTTTTCTATTTATACTTATTTCAATCTCTTGTGCTTAAATTTTTTTTTTCTTTTGCAGGTTGCCGATGTACAGCGAAGCAAAATTGGCATTCTTTGTATATTTGTGGTATCCAAAGACAAGGGTGTGTTATGAAGTTACATTTTTGCAGGAAGTAACCCTTTGTATATTCATCATATACTTTTTTTACTTCGAAATAATTTGGTGTTCATGTAAATTAGGGCACAACATATGTATATGAATCTTTTTTGAGGCCATATGTTGCAAAGCATGAAACGGAAATTGATCGTAACCTGATGGAGTTGAGAACCAGGGCAGGAGATTTGGCAGTTATGTATTGGCAACAGGCTGCCTCCTACAGTCAGACAAGAATGTTTGAAGTTCTCCACTATGTTGTGTCTCAGTCATCATCAAAGCCTCCGCCTGCTCAGGTACGTATACATATATATTCATTTTTGCTGCTCAGAATACATTGTTCTTACAAGTTGGACTTTAAGTGTACTCATAGGGAGCCGTTGTGCAGAGCCACGTGAAATTGATAAAATTCTTGCTTTTAATAAAATTTAAAGAAAATAAGTCTACCATAACTGGAAAAAAAAAAAAACCTTATATCCTAAACTTTTATGGTTTTAGTCTCATAGGAAAAGCCTCAAGTTTAGCAAGAATTTAGGCAAATGTCAATCGCAGTTCATATTTCTTGTATGGTTTTCATATTGACAAAAAAGGCAATGAGAGCATACATTATTCCCTTGTAGCCGAAAGTAAGTTCAAATATATTGCCATCGATCTCTCATACTGCTATGCCATGATCATGGTTTTCTTCAGCATCTATGTTAGACTACCTTATAATGTTCATTTGGTAGCGTTTCTGTTTAGTTTTTGAGCATAGCATTGTCCTAACTGCGTTTGTAGCAGCAACAGCAGAAATCAGTATCGCAAGGACCCCCATCCCCAGCTCCTCCAACTCGTCCACTGGCCGAGCCTTCGACTAGTCCGCCCAATACAACAAAGCAGTCGCAGCAACCAAAGCTACGAAATGCAATCACGTCTAGGGTAGCAACGAAGCAGCAGGAACCTCCAACTAATGCAGCAGACTCATCACCATCTCCTAAACCGGCAGCCCATCATATGGAACCACCAACTCAGAGCCAACCAGAAGCTAGCAGCCAGCAACAGGACACGGTCGAAAATGTAAAAGCAGAGAACAACACGGCCGTTACCATCACAGATGGAAACGCAAAACCTCTTGCACCAGAGATAGTCATGGAAGAGGCCATCCGTATCACTCGTGGAAGATTGAGGAAAACTCGAGCTCCTTCTTCAAGCCATTAGCAGTAGCTTATTGTGTCGTTTTGGTGAAGGCAGAGTATATTTGTCTGTTTGAATAGCAGTTGGTGTGTGAGAAGGTTGAATGATCACACATGATTGTAATTTGTAAGCTTGAAGGTGAAACACATTTAATTTATTGATAGTGTACATGATTGTTTCGAGTCTATGAGCCTTTGAACAATGATGGTTGGGACAAGGGAACGCTATCAAGCTGGTAGAGACCAATGGGGGGGGCCAACAAAAGGATCCAACCTCCAATGACGATGAATATGGAGACGGATGCAAACTTGTTGTGCCAGAAGAGCATGCCCTTTTCACCCATATACAGCTCCACTGCTGCCATCCTCCTGCAACCGGGAGCGCCGCCTGGACCCTCGTCGGAAACGAATTTTGACGGCGTCGGGTGCCGGCGATGCCTGTTCAGATGGGGGGGGGGGGGTTGTCGTCATTGGTTGCTTTAACGGTCGAAGGCCTGATCCGATGCCGTTGGCCGGTTAGGTTGCTTTAACGTGGTCGTCGCCCACTCTCCTCCCAAAAGAAATTTTGGCAAGAAAAAGAAATACCATGTTATCTTTTTACGCATTTTAGAATGACTTGGAAATTGATATAGTATGTTATCATAATAGATTTTAACCTTTTAATCTAAAAACTTGAAAACGGCTTAAGGATACAAGGGTAGTGGTTATGGAAGCTAGCCAAATAATTTACCTTTTTAAATCTCTTCATGTCCTTCAATATGTGATTTGGATTTGCTCTACATCTGAGCGTATGTCTAAAGTCCGGAAAAATAAGGAAAAAATTCTGCAAATGATTCGTCAGGAACTACACGAATAATAAACTGATCACAACTAGGTTTTTATTAATAACTGATAAAATATTTACACATTTATTGCTCATTAGTAATATAATCAGTTTAAACGCTACAGAATATATGACAGATCCAAACTCTGGCCCAACGTCTCCCATCAAATATTCTCTGTCCGCTCGTTTTTGACAAACCCAAACAGTAAGCTCTGCTATAATTTACTGCCAAGAGGAACCGTGATCTACAAGGTCCTGCCAACGCAGCGCCAGAACTTTCTTTTGACATGTCCACGAGCATATTTACAGTCAGCACTGTGATTAAAACTGTGAAAGAATGAAACAATTAGACGGGGGAAGGAAGAAACAAAAATTCAAATGTGCCAAGGATGTCATGTATTCCAAATTTTGGTTATACTGCCTCCTCCATCATCAGTTAAGAGCCAGTAATCCGTACCATCCTGCACCAAAAAGTAGAGATCAAAATACACAACAGAATGTTTTGCACATATTTCAACATACTCTCACAAAATAAAGTGTACTTACATCGGCTTCAGACGAGACAATTTTTGTTATTGCCCCAACAGAGCTACGACTGGATGAGGAACACCTTGCACTACCTTGAAGAGCCTGGTCATCTTCACCCCGCGTTCTACATGTCTCTGTATCGTTCTTGTCAATATTGTTATTTTCTACTGCCAGCTCTGCTGCCCCTTCAGTTCGCAGGTCCTGATTCATACCCCCAACCCCTTCCTCAGCATTGCTGTCAACAAAACCACTATCAATCATTATTAGCTAGAAGTATACAGGACTCAGTAAAATTCATTTAGAGAAAATGGCAAGCCCTTCACAAGTAATTTTTCCTTGGTTCATAGGGACAAGTTATTCAAGCTACAACCTAGATAATCCCATTTTCCCCAAGTGTTGCTTGTACAGCGTACTTGGATGATACATCACCACCCTAGATGTGTACGATTTAGAAAAACAGAAGTCTTAAATAACACCTGATTAAAAAGCACTGTTCATGTAAACACCTGATTAAATAGCAATTGATGGGCCCGGTCACACTACGCAAAAGCAATTCGTACTGTTCTTGTTGAAAGGCTGATACCTGCTTAGTATATAACATATATTATTACCAAAATCCTACTCGTGAGGAAAGAGCTGCAATTTTGAAATGGCCCTCTTTCTCACTTACATCAACTGGGTGAGGGACTTCCAGCATTGCTCCATGTGGAGCTTTTATTGCGATCAAAGTCTCATCCTGCCACAGGCCACAAATAACAAACTATATCAATTTCCAGGTCCCAAACGACAAAATGATTAAGCGACAAAAGCTCTATTAATCTAAAAAGCTCCAAAAGGAACCTGAAAACAAGGCAGCTTAGTGATGTCTTCATTGGTAACATAGAGCCATCTAAAGAATAAAAAACAAGAGTAAGGGGACCGAAAAGCCAATGCAAAGAAACAATAAATATAAAGATGATAAAACGAGAGTTCACCTTTTGTAGTTCTCATCTTCAGTCAGACCTATAAGGTGTTCTTGCATTTCTCTACAGAAATGATCCAAAGGTTAAAAGAAATTAAAGAAAAAAAGAACACACATAAAAACACACAAAATTTTTTTTTTTCCCCCTTGCAAGTAGTACCTTATACGTTCATCAAGTCTGATATCCTCAGCATACATATTTTCCAGATCAGCCTACCATGCAAAAGAAGCTATTTATGAATAACCAAAGCAAACAAAGAAGATTCCAGCATATATTGTGATGTGTCATGACTAAAAATTTATGAGTTCCACAACTACTTTCAATGTAATTAATTGAGAAATATACAGAAGAAATAATTATTCAATATAACTGCATTTTTGTGTGAACTAAAAATTGCAGCATACTTCTTTAGAAGTGGCAACGTGTCATATATTTTGTCACTTAACAGACTCAAAATGAGTAAGTATGTCACTTGAATGCTATACAAATGTAAAATAACAAGCATGGTAAACAATAACCAAGAATACCTTGATCTCATACACCTCAAGATCCAGCCGTGTTGGCCGTAAAATGTCAAGTCCCCTATATTTTTTTCAAAAAAAAACAAAAAACAATAACAAAAACCAGAGTTAAAATTCCAACAAAATTACTTCTGGAAAGCTTTTAGCAATACTTACTTCCATGTAATCTTATTCTTCAAGGACTTCTCTATTAAGCCTATTCCTTCAAGAACATTTGTTATATCATAGATTCTCCGCTTTTGAACCTGCAAATGATTACAATGGGCTATCAGCCAACAACTACTTTGAAGCAGTGTGCAAACTGGCTAATTATCAAAAAAAAGTGCTGAGAAAGGGACAACGTCAAAATAGAAAGAAATCCTTACAGCCAGAATTTTTGCAGCTTCTTTCAGATCAAGAGATCCATCGCCTTCCTGTTGGATCAAATTAATAAACTTTTTCGTCAAGAATCCTGTACAAATCCGTATGCTCAGTCAGCTCCGGTTCAAATGCAAAAATAAAAATCAACAAATAATGAATGTAACTGACCTAAAGAGCTATCATAGCGGCAAGAGCTTGCAGAAGTTGCACCAACAGAAGGGACCTCCAAACCCTCTACAGAAATGCAAGATGAAAATAAGAAACAGAGAGGGATATTTGGAACAGAAAAATATGAGAAGAAAAATTTATAGCAAATGCCACACCATCATTCGAACCAGGAAAGCAAGAACCAGATTTTCCTAGTTTAGCAGCTTTTGCTTTATTGCTTCGCTTGGCAGCAGGGCTTGGTACATTTCTTGGAGAGAAGTTGCCTGAAACATCTCTTGATCCATGTGGCCAACCAACCATAATATTTTCATGTCTGGTTTCATAAATGCCTTTAGGCTGAAAAGGAAATTCAGTATAATATATTTTAAGTAATGCACCAGCCAGGTTCATCAAATAAACACACATTCACACAGATCATCATCATCATCATCACCACCACCACCACCACCACCACCATTTTAAATACGCCATGTATAATATAACAAGAAGCAGAGCTTTGGCACAACAGTTCAAGAAGATGACAATGAGCACCAAAAACACAAGACAACTAGTATAACAGATGCTCATGCTTTAAACCTCATACACGATAAAAAAAAAAAGGAAATGCAACATGCATTGTAGAATTTCCTAAAAAAATAAAACAACTAATTAAAGATGACAAACACAAAGTCTTTCAACTTGACAAGTTTCGCAAAAGAGAGCAAGAAATTAATCCCCATCAAGATCGTAAAAAGAGACATAATAATCTTTAAAAGATAACGTAACCATCAACCATTCACATATAATCAACCAACCATCAAGAACCACTAACATACACCCCCAACAATTCAGCCAAAAAGGCGAGGGGGGGGGGGCAAAAAAATGAAAGAGAGAGAGAGAATCCCACGTACGGGAAAACCGTCGGGAGGCTTCATCGGTCCGGGGAAGGCTCCGGCGGCGGAGAGGTCCGGTAGATGAGGAAAGTGGGGGGGCGGGGGGAGG
>JAVDBV010060522.1:0-18385 GCA_032619315.1 Piper longum
GGCTCCACCGACGAGGTCATGTCTCTCCACCTCGCAGGCTCTCTGGTGCCTCTTCTCAAGCAAGAGGGTGCTCTTTGGCTCTAGACCCCTTTTGCTGCCAGCTCTCTTAATGACATTATGATTAATCCTCTCAATTTTGGTCTGAGCAATAAAATGACTAGTATCTATAGTGTATGCCTGTGTCTGTGGCTACATATAACGTAAGGTAGTACTCATGTACATCTGGAGTTATATGTACATCTATATAAAGCACCGTACGTATAGATTGCTCAACTGTGGTCTGAGCAACATAACGGCTAGTATTTCTATATATTATATGTGGCAATATATGCTTGATTTCTACATATAATGTGACGTCTAATCCGGAGTTATCTATATGCATTATTTTTATTAAGGTCTCTAGAGTCACTCACATCTTAATAACACGCACATAATGGAACACATACTATAGCTACATATACGGTGGACTTCATATTCACGGCGAAACGGATAAAAAAGGTCAAAATTGAAGCAAGCCGATTAAATCAATATGATCAATTGGAGATTGGTCAACATTAATTGAAGTAACAATTGTCTGCTTAATCAGTTAGTGTCATGGCAACAACAATTGAGATACATTTCTGATGCATGCAGCATAAGCAGAAATGGTGCCAACCCATCTACATGATCGTAACAAACCCATGTCGATGAATATAATCGAGACAAACCCATGTCGATGAATATAATGGAGATTGAACGATCTAAATTAATTATACCGATAGGTATCACTCAGTCATCAACTAGAATGGTGCCGAAGTATTAATTTTATTTCAAGTTAAAATGGTTTAAATAAGTACATTCTTCTTTGCAAATTATATTTCTCATGGGCCTGAGCAGGAGCCCGTGAAGTATGCGGGTCTGGCCCAACTCCAATCAAAGACATAATTTTTGGCAGAGGCCCAATTCACGTAGACAACAGACGTGAACCGGCGTCGTTTCCTTGTACCCATGAAATAAAAGGTCTAAAATATTCACTGGGAAGGCCAGCACCGCCTCCAATCTTTCGACAAACCTAAATTGCCAGGT
The DNA here is from genome assembly GCA_032619315.1 of Piper longum. Lineage (NCBI taxonomy): Eukaryota > Viridiplantae > Streptophyta > Magnoliopsida > Piperales > Piperaceae > Piper > Piper longum. Next base: position 1,066 of record JAVDBV010060522.1, read on the forward strand.
CGACTTATTGTCACGACTCACTAGCACTAGATCCAGGCCACCCACCTTGTTAGGGCTTGAGACAAGGGAGGGGCAGGTCAAGGAAATGGACCCGTGCGTCGTTGTTAACGCGACACTTTGGTGTTCACCTCCATGTCTGTGCTCCCAAACGTCCATTTCAGCCCAGCCCATCCCTCCTCCTAATGGTCCAGCCCTTCCCTACAAAATAAACAAGCAACCAAATCACCAAACTTCTTTTTCTGGTAACTCGACGTAATCACCATGCCGACAAAAATAATGTTCGTTACCAAGTGCGGACGAGATAAACACTTCGGCATCGACTCTGTTCAGCTCAACCTCCTTCCGTCTTGATAAAAGCCATATTTTTTACATTTATGCTCAGCAGCGTCCTTCCACATCAGAATCTACTTCGCTTTCCCTTGAAAAAAAAAAACAAAAAATTATATAATTCGCTCGATTATTAAAACAGGTATTTTTGAACGATTTTGAAACTTAACAAAAAATTGGCATTTTTAACATTTAAAATATAATTTCCCCAACAAATTACTCTTTGAATTTAACTCTCTACTCAATTTTTTTTTAAAAAAACATACAAGTTTAAGCTTGACATAACCACCTATCTCTAATCAATGCCAATTACCGCAAATGAAATGAAAAAGTTGCTGCTTCCCTCCACAATTAACTTTGCACATCTGCTAAAAAAGTAGGAAAAAAATTAAAGGAGAATCTGCAGACATCTTGCAGCAATGCAGCTTCCATCCACACACTCCCTCTCTGTGTGCCATCACAGACATAACTCACACACCAGACTATCCAACAAAACACCCAAACCAGTAAAAGTCCCCTCCCTTGCCTTTTGTTCCTTTCCTCCCTCTCTCTTTTCCTTCCCATGGGCATTCGTTTCGTTTCAGAGGTTCCCTCCCTGTTTCTCCTCCTTTTAGGGCTCTCTCTCTGAGCATACTCCCTCCGCCTTTTTTTTCTTTCTCCTCCCAAGGGGCTTGCGGCGGAGGTAGACGATGTTTGGGTTTTCGCGCCGGCGGATCAAACTCGGCAGGTGATGCCACGCCCCCTTTCTCCTTACTTTTACCCCTGCCTGCCGCTTTTCTTTTTTCTTTTTCATGATTTGCTTGTCGTGACGATGATGACTGTTTCTTTGAAATGCGGAACCGAAATGTATGCTGGTTAGTTGGGTCAGAGCTTAGTCTCTGCTAGATTTGCTGCTTTGCGTGTTTGAACTGGTTTGGGCGTGTACAAACAAATGTAGTTTCTGTTATTACTTTTATAGATAGATGGACGGGGTTATCGTTTCATATATTTTGGGGAAGAAAGGGGTGAAAACATGGCGAAATGTGAGGTAAAAAGTGACGAAAACCCAAGATTTATGCCTTGGGGGGAGATCGCAACTAGAGGAGGAAGATAAGACTTTTCTATTTCATTGCTTGTTCCCAAATGCAACGGTGTTTTACGCACTTATAATGCATACGAACAGTTATCTTCCCACTATTCCACTAACTAGACAAATAATTATAACTACCTCATAAAGCGATCAACATCAACACAGAGATAAGATCAAAATCTACTTTTATACCTACTACAACCAACCCATATATTATGCACGTATCACATTGTTTGGGTGATATTTGTTTCAGCTCTTTTTTGGGGGTGGAAGTGAGCCGGACGACTGGCTGATTTCATCATTTTCATTTCAGTATTGTTATTGTTGTTCCCATAGCAGATGGATTTGAGTTATTGACTTTTCATTTTCCACTGTCAAAAAGTCTAGCTTTCCCCCCCCTAATGTTGATATGTTTGGCCAAATTGTGTGTGTACTGTTGTGTATGTTATGTGCTATCGGTTACCATGATTCCATTTATTGACCTTTTCAGGGTCAAAAGTCATTTATCGGATTCTACTCATGGAACAAGAAGTCCCGTTAGACAAATTAAGCGCGCCAACCATTCTGCTGTAGGAACTTCACCATACTTGTTGCATTTCGTGCTGTTTGTCAGCTCCATTGCACTGATTGATTTTAAGATCTTGCAGGGTGAAAGTGTGGGGCATGAAAATTCCAATGCTGATGACCCTAATTGTCCATCATCATCGTCTGGAGTTGATGCTAACGTCTCTACAACTGCCAACACAGAGAATTGGATGGTTTTGTCAATTTCGGGTGAAAAGCCGCCTCCTCGTTTTAATGTAATGATATTCTTTCAATACAATTCATGGTTTTAATGTGTAGAGAAGAAATGTGTGAGCTTAGATAGCCTTTTCTGGTAATATGTCTTATGTGAAGTTTGTTTTGGGATATTATACAGCATGCGGCTGCTGTTGTTGGAAGCAAAATGTTTGTTGTTGGTGGTGAGACGACTCGTGGATTGTTGTTAGAAGATGTGCAGGTTGCCGTCCCAGTCTATTCAACTTTTATACAAATGAGAAATAGGTTCAAATGGTAATCTTATGAGATGTGATCTTGTCTGCAGGTGCTTAATTTCGACAAACTTAGCTGGTCTGCTACATCACCAAAATACTATTTGTCACCTTCTACCTTACCGTTGAAAATTCCTGCATGCAAAGGTCACTGCCTGGTATGAACCTAACTTTGTAACCATCACCCACCTTTATGTCCAAAGTCGTTATATGTCAAGTCTTTATATGCTGTTTAGACTTAATATTGTTGTTATATGTCAAGTCTTTATATGCTGTTTAGACTTAATATTTCTGGCTACAGTTGCAGTGATTTTGGTAATAAAAAATATCTGTGACTCACCTGCAATAACTGGACTATAAATCTTGCCACTTTAAACTTCTTAAGTGGTTTATATATGTATGATTTCCATTGGATTCCTGCTTGAGATTTCTTCTTCCTCTTTTTTTCATCATTTCATTGAATCCTCTGTTTTTATTTGACTCTTTGATAATGTGTATGAGATCCATATCTTGCGCCAAAAAATTATCTCAAAGCTTAAGACCTTTGGACCAATATGATATTGGGAAATATTCAGAGTGGAAGTCTAATTTTAATTGGCAAAACAAATTAGTGCTTTTGCACTTGGGAAAATTGGCTGTTGTATTATTTGTAGAGCTAACTAGGAAAAGTTAAATATCATTGAACTAAAGTATGCTGATTATTTTGCTATGCTAATTTACTTTTCTGATTCTTTTTCAGAACTTGTATAGTGGTCATTACTAATTACTAACATTATTGGTAGTGGATCCTAACAAATTGACGTGTCTGCTTGCAAATACATTCTTTTATTTGTAGGTTTCCTGGGGACAAAAGCTGCTCCTGATTGGAGGGAAAACAAATCCACCTAGTGCAAGGATAACAAGTTATGGAACTTCTAAGGCTTGCCTACATTACATACTAGTGCTATTCAACTTAAGTTTTTCTGATGCGAAGTTCTGTTTGATCTTGTCTTAAGTGTGGGCGTTCAATGTTGAAACTGAATGTTGGTCACATGTTGAAGCAAAGGGGGATGTCCCGGTATGTCCTAATGTCTAATTTATTCAGCCTAATATGGCTGTGTTTGCACTTTCTTGATATTGCAACTGCAATTTTATGATAAGATTTGTGAATTACTCATCAAAGCACATGAAATTCATAACAATGTTGAATTTGTTGTAGTCTCCTTTCTACAGACCTTCTTTATCTTTTTTCAACCTGTCTCAGGATTCCTTAAATTGTTTTTGTATTGTGTCTGGTAATTATATACCCTGGGGGTCTGCTGTTGACAGATGACTGTTTTGGAAATGTAATTTAGGTAGCTCGCAGTGGCCACACTGTGACAAGAGCGGGTACTGTTTTGATTCTCTTTGGAGGCGAGGATGGAAGGGGAAGAAAGCTTAATGATCTTCATATGTTTGATCTGAAGTCCTTGACATGGCTTCCGTTACATTGCACGTGAGTGTGCCCTTGTAACTGAATTATGCATTTGTTTGTTGGATTATATATGATTTCTGTCCCTTTTTTACTAATTCACTGCTTTCACGTGCAGAGGAACAGGCCCGTCTCCAAGGAACAATCATGTAGCTGCTCTTTATGATGATAGAGTTCTAATGATCTTTGGAGGAGGTTCAAAGTCAAGGATTTTGAATGATTTATACTCTCTTGATTTTGAAACTGTAATGCTAAAAAACAAACCCCCCTTCCTTGTGTTCTTTTGGCATTTTCAGTATTCACATATCCTTCTTGCGTTCCACCATCTAATTAATGGTTTTGTAATCAGATGGCATGGTCGAGAATTAAGACACGGGGCTCCCATCCAACACCAAGAGCTGGTAGCTGTGGTGTTTTGTCTGGATCCAAATGGTATATCATAGGAGGAGGAAGCAGGAAAAAAAGTAAGTCTCCTGACATTGGTGGAGTCAGATATTGCAAATTCTTATGTACAGCACATGGATGTACTTATTGTTAGAGATTTTAGCATTTTACTGCTGGCATTAGCGTTAAGCATAATGTCTTCAGGAACTTCCATGAAGAACTTACTCATACATACACAATATGAGACAAAATTGAATCATCCTTGGTAATTGTGTGGTATCTTATGCGCTCTTGAGTATTCTTAGTCATTGAGCAGACATGAATTTTTTCAGCAATATTTAATAATTGCAGATACACTTGTAAATGAGTGTTAAAAACCCTGATAGAGAAAGGAGTAATATGCAAGATAGAATGTATGTCTTCTTTGTAGAATGTAAACTTTTCACACTCGTATGCCGCAAGCTGGTTTTTGTATCACCAGTTTTGCAGTGGAAGATGACCATGTGAGATTTTCAATCAACAGTTGCTAATGTTTTCTGTAATGTTATTTGGAGAAGTATATCATGTCAAAGGGCCTTGATACCTATGTCATTGATTTCAATAAGAAAACAATCAATCTGTGATGCAAAATTCATGCATCTTACCCCCAGCTTAGGTGGGCTAGAGCAAAGATGGTGATGATTTGTAAGATGCTATTCTTTTGAAGCGAAAAACAAAAATGAGGCTTATTTATCTTGGAAATACATCCCCTTAGTTATCACCCAGATTTTATGTTTCAGGGCATGCAGAAACAATAATATTTGATATTCTGAAGGTTGAATGGACTACCTATGTAGTATCAACGTCTTCTTCTGTTATTACTAATAAAGTAAGTGGAATTCTGTGCATTATTTTCTCTTGCATTATGCATCAACTTCATTTTGCTGACATTTCCGGATGCTGTGTAGGGATTTAGTCTTGTACAGATGATGCACAAAGAAAGGTCTTTTCTTATCGCATTTGGAGGAACAAGGAAAGATCCGTCCAATCAGGTTAGATGAAGGCAAAGAAATTCCATTCTTAAAACATATGTGCACAGTAGGTATTTTTTGCAATTTGGTCCAGAAGTAATGAGTTTTGTTCTCAATGTGAAAGGAAGGACTCCCATTATTTATTTTTTAGCTAACTATGATAAGTTTTTCTTATTGAGATGCAGTGACATATATGAGAGGCCATTCTAAAATTCATTTTATGTTATGTTTACTTGCATGAAAAAACTTCCTTTCAGGTAGAGGTGTTGATCACCAGCAATAACGATGACCTGCAGGCTGTGACGGATAAAGATCCTTTATTTCTGAAAAAGAGTCCATTAAGTGGTAGAGATCTTGCATCTCACTTGAATAATGGTGCTTCTGCATCTTCAATTAGCTCTGCCCAAATCACTGATGGTGTCGAGCACCATGGGTCTGGCCGAAGATCGCTTTCTGGATCCTCTATGGACCCAACCTCAAATGTTTCTGTTCATAAGAAGTTTCTTCGTGAAGAGGGGCCACCATCTGCTCGGAAAATGCGAAACATTCTGGAGGATGATATATCTAAGGATACCACTGATATCCATGTTGCAAATACTGTCAAATCAAAGGTGGCTGATAGGGTAATGGTTTATTGAAGATTTCCTGGCCCTGAGTTCTTATTAACGTTTTAATATGGAACTTTAGGTTAAGGAACCGAGAAGCACGCCATTAGATGTGGGAGTGCAGACAGATATTACACTTGGAGCAGACAACGCAATGCCTTTTCAGAAGAGACTGAATACAAACGATGTGTATGACAATGATATAGTACATATAGAACCTGATCAAACTAAATTGGTAAAAGCACCTGGCAACATTTACCAGCACTATGAGGAGAAAATACAAATGTTAGAAAAGAAGAATAGCTTGTTGGAAGACCAGCTAGCAACCGCATTGGCAAATCAGGATATTGCTGAAAAAGACCTTTCTTCTGCTGTTAGGAATAAACAAGAGGCAGAGAAAAGATTAGTTGAAACTATGAAAGAAACAGAGCTTCTGAGGGACAAATTTGCAACTGTAGAAATGGCACAAGAAGAGGCAAATGCCTTGTCAAATATTGTTCATTCTGACAATGTGCGTCTTGAACATGATGTTGCATTCCTCAAAGCAGTTTTGGATGACACTCAAAAGGTGATGGTACATCTCATCTTACTCATTTAACTTGGTTGTCATTATTGATATTAAAAATTACACTCGTCATGATCTCCATCCATCAAAATGTTCTCTGCCTTTTATACCGCATACCACATACTTTCAAGGACGGCAATTTTTAAGTAACTCTATCAAGCAAATAGTGTAATCGTGGTGTTCATGCAAAGAATGTCAAGCTTGTGCTATAGTGGATGTTAACGGCTGTGGTTAACACTGTGTTATCTATTTTTTTTACCATGGCTTGACTATTTTCCATCATTTTCTTAGGAACTCCATTCCACCAGAGGTGTGCTTGCTGGCGAAAGGGCAAGGGCATTCCAGCTACAGGTATGCTAACATGTTTTCTCTTTGCTTTACCTGCTTTGCTTGTGATTAATATTTTTCTTGTAGCCTTCATCACAATTCCGTTGATCTAAACAGTTACCTTGTCAATGATATTTTTTGGCCTTCAGTTTGGGAGTCATTAACTTGAGGATAGGAAATTGCTAACTTGCAAAATAACAAATGTCACTGCCATAATAATGTAAATGGATAATCACGGTTCAAATAATTACTAAAAAACTGTCATAAGAATTTTATAATTTTTCCTGTCTTATGTACAGCATGGCCAGTCGTATGGGATCAAGTTAATTATGATGTACACGGTATGGTTAATTTGGTTATATGTTTTTTATGCTGATATTCTGAAGACAGCTATCAGATCACATCCAAGGCTCAGGAGAAAACTAGAAATAACATGATTTTGGGTTTCCCCTTTGATCTGGTGTGTTGCATAACCTATGAAGTTCTTATAAAATTTCATTCGTTGGAGTTGCAGGTGGAAGTGTTCCATCTCAAACAAAGATTGCAAGCTGTTGACAATAGAGCTCCCACTCCAAGGAAGCCTTTTCATGCTTAGAATAGACCACCACCTTTATTGTTAAAGCTATCTCTGACCATTCCTGAATCCAAATTGAGTAGGACTATCCACGGTTGCTATTCTATTGTACAGGTAGCATAAACCCTAAACCCTATTGTAATATATATTTTTCCATTTAAGTGCAATGCCATTTTTGGCTGCCATTATATATGATTGTACTGTTTATAAGCACTTTGACAAACTTCCATGTCTCGCAGCGCGTCCTAACTGCTCGATTGTTGGCCTAGGGATTGTAATTTTAGTAAATCTTAAGAACATCGTGGCCGTGAAAGATTTTTTGGTCCTTATTCAGAGAGGCTAAACTAGCTTGGTTTTTGAATTTAGTCTCCAAAAGATGACTCGTGTAATGTACCAGATTGGAAGCATTGCCCTTCAATGTCCTGCAAAGCGTTTGGAAAGTGATTGCTTGATATATATATTGAAACAGGTCACTGAGATTGCTTGCTTGTTTACAGCAAGTCACAAGAAACATGGTGCAGAATTTCAGCACTGGGTTTTCTATCTGAGCACTGGATTAGCATTGCTGTTGCCGCCTCTTAGAAGCCTCCTATTTAATGTGTAGAGTGGTGGGCTTCACAACATTGAAAATTAATGGGCTCTTGTGTCCAGGTTTGAAGTTGTGAACTATCCAACTGAAATGTTTGAGAGCAAGCTTTTCCCCAGTCATTCCAGTAATATAGGGTAACTAAGCACAAAGAGTTCCTTGGGCTGGTGTATCTTCGTCTCAGTCTTCCACTTTGTCCGAATATGCACGGACTCTAATGCCTCAATTGGAGCTGTTTTATCTCTACTATTTACTAATTTTTTATTTTCCTTTATACTTTGAACTTTGTTGGGCTAATACCACATTCATTCTCGGAAAGACCAATGACTAGTACAGGCTTCGGGAAAGTCTTACTAGAGTTAGTTTTTGGAGGTAAAAATTTAATTGTGCCGATGAGTAAAGGAGACCCTTAAAAACACTGATCCATAAGTTCTTAAGTTAGATCAAAATCTTTACTGCCCAAAAATGAAGCCTTTATACGCGTGGTTTTTCCCCCTAGTTTTGAGGTACCATATTCGGAGGTGCTTTTTGTGGTCAAAACTGATTTAGGTATAATTCTGATTTTCTAAATCCATACGCCATTTTTAGTTTGAAATTATAAATGTATTTTTTATTGTTTCTTATTACTGAGGGGCTCAAGGCATGTTTCTCTTATTTTATTGTTCTTGACCCTCAAAATGCTTTACGTGATGTGTACTGACAGTCCTATCCGCTACCAGCAAAATTTTATCATTTAATTTTTTTTTTGGTTGCTACTACTTGAGCAACGTAGGACACAAGCTGGCATAAAAAAATGGTTTTTGCCTGCTAGTGAAGAGTCAAAACAGTTCTTTATAATTGCATAAGATTATATATAAGGATTGAAGATTAAACGTATTTAATTTGAATGAAAATAATATAAAATTGCTTACCTTCTATTGCGCAGCAGAAAATAAACCTTTAGTCTAAGTGAAATAATAAATCTTAATTTTAAGTGAAATTATGAATCGGAAATCACCGTAATCCACAAGCTGAACAAGACCGGCAGAGTACAAGACGCTATGTCAGAGTGTCGAACACAATTCTCAAATTTATTTTCAAAATTTTTCATTTTGCCGTGATCGTTGTGTACATATTTACGGAGTGAAGAGGAAACCGTTGCCAGAATAAATAGTAACATCTTTTAGTTAACGAGCATTCATCAATTTGTATCTTTTAGAAAAAAGTTGAATTTTAGCCAACAAGTGGGGTAAATAAATTAATAATTTCTAACTAACAATTGGGATTTATCTTATCTAACTATTATTTGACATTTTGGTCAAAGCAGAAGAAGGCGTATATTAAATTATAAAATATCTTTCGAATTAACTATAAAACCTTTAGCCATTGCAATTTGAGAAAATAGATGGGCCTTGGATGGTCAGACTTTAGTTTATCACCACATGCATGGCCGGAATCAAGGTCGGTGATGCCGGGAAATTATACTACCACCAAACCGATACACTGAATGTGGTTGCAATGGGAAATGAGTTCTTGCAGAGAGACTTCTGGAATTTGAAGAAAAAAAATATCTTGAAATTGAACGCCCAGCATGATGGGACTTTTTATAAGCCTTAGCCAAATTCAGGTTTTTGCTAAAATAATCGATTACATGATCCACCGAAACTCAAACTGAGGATTTTAAAACCAGTCGAAGCTAGCTATATATTGCGCCATAGTCCTCATTTGCCTAACTTGTACCTCCTGTTTATGGTTTTCACCTTCTTTTTCTTGTGAACTTGGTTTACCAATAATATTGATTTATAATTTTCATCATGACGAGTGTATCACTTTCACAATTTTAGTAATTTGACAGCAAGCCATGCATGCAAAAGAATAGTGTAAATTTTTATGCCAATTGCTCTTTGTTGTGCTAGTGATGTGATGTGATGAAGTTTAAAGCTTTGTCGTCGAACATTGTTCTCTTACTGCCCGCTAACTAATCGGATAAGCAAAACACAAGAATTAATATTGTTGTATACAAATTATAAAAATTAATATCTGATCATGAAGGTGAGAATAAGGAAACCTTCCTTTTAAGCCTTTTCATCTCTAGGGTCTAATGCCTACTCCTTCCGGTTTGCCAAATTATCAAAATTTGTTATATAGCTAGAGTGACATAACTTGGTTAGTCGATGGATTTGTCCTTATGTTGGGCATTCTATTCGAAAATGTTTCTATTCATATTGTTAGAGACGTTCAAACTTTTTTTCAAATCCATTAATGGCGGTTGAAACAGCTTGAGCTGTGAACTATATATGTCAAATTCAGATTATTACACAGTCGAACACATAGCTGCAGGTATGTATTGATTTCTTTATCAGATGCGCACTTTAAAGAAGTGTATTAAAAATCTTTTTTTTTCGCAGTGTATAAAAAATCTTTCAAACCAAAGATTCAAGAGCATTTGAACAGAACAAAACGTATGATACAAAAAAAAAAGTTAAGAAAGTAGAAAATAATATGTCTGTACGTACGGCATCACATGTACGTACTGCGTAGTACTCTAAAAGAACACAAGAACATGAGAGATCACACAACACGTCTTTAATTAAACATCGCTTCATAACATGTCGTCGACCAAATTTCTATTTGGTTTCTTTCATAAATCACCGACAAAACGCGTTCAAATCGCCTATAAATTCATCGTAACATGCTATTGGCAAACATACTACACTCATATCACACATTCTCCTAGCTAGTATAATGGCTTCCCCGAACAGCTTCAACTTTCTTGTGTTCAATAATCTTGTCCTGCTCTTCACCATGTTTCTGGTCTTCTTGCCTTGGTCTGGCACGGCTGCTAGTGTCGCGGGCGGTTGGCTATCTGGCCATGCTACTTTCTATGGTGCAGACCAAAACCCCTCCTCACTTGGTGAGTTGCATTTCTACATGTTTATATGTTAGGGTTTCTTCTATGCATGCACGCATTCATTCCAGACGTTGATGATATAAGTAATTAAATGAGGATAACATCTTATAATATATGTTGGATTTTGTAGGTGGGGCTTGTGGGTATGACAATACATACACCGCAGGGTTTGGAGTGAACACAGCGGCGGTGAGCGAGGCCCTCTTCCAAGGAGGACAAGCCTGTGGGGCTTGCTACAGACTCAAATGCGATGCTAAATTGGACCCTAAATGGTGCCTCCCTCTCGGTGGGGGCGTCATCATCACCGTCACCAATTTCTGCCCTCCCAACCACCATGGCGGGTGGTGCGACCTTCCCCGCCGTCACTTCGACATGTCGACGCCGGCTTTCTCTGGCATTGCCCTCGGCGGGAGTGAAGGCATAGTCCCGGTTCTATACAAAAGGTAAACATTGATACCATTGCAATTCTACATCAAGCATGTGAATTGCCAAGTTTTGTACGACGTGGTGCCTTTACTATACACCATGAGCTGTACATAAATTGCCATCCATTGGTTATGTATCTAAATGTGCTACACATTTTTATTTGGGATTAATAATTAATATGCAAGAGGTATAATATTACGGAATTTTTTACTTATATTAGTCTTATCCAATTAGTACAAATTAATAGACTTAATCATTTCTTTAAAAATAAAAAATAAGTTTTGTAAGCACCCTCTTCCAATAATATATTAGATATTACTTTAAGTATTGAATATGTGACAACATCTAAGTAGGGGATCTTATATTATATATTAATCTTGATCATGCTAATAGCACAAATTAATGGCCTTATTTGCGCCATTGAATTTACTTTGGGATCACTGTAGGGAAAGTAAGAGTTTACTTACACATAAGTTGATGATCGATTGATCATTCGAGTTTGTACATATATTGTATTGTCGCTTACCTATAATTAGACCATTGATTAATTAATCAATAAGTACTGATGATCATTAATTAATAAATTTAATATGCAGGGTTGTCTGCGAAAGGAGAGGGGGGATTAGGTTCACTATGAGGGGCAATGGGAGCTTCAATCTAGTGACGATATCTAACGTTGGGGGGAGTGGAGATGTGAAGGCTGCATGGATAAGGGGATCCAAGACCAAAGCCTGGGTGGCCATGCAACGTAACTGGGGAGCAAATTGGCAAAGCAGAAATAGCTTTCAAAACCAAATGCTATCTTTCAGACTCACCTTGGTTGATGGGAAAACCCTGACTCTCTTGAATGTAGCTCCTTCTACATGGAGGTTTGGAGAAACCTTTACATCCCTTCATCAATTCCCTTAAAAGTACTTAGTACTTGCTGGGGGCCGAAGGTCACCAACAACTAATTATTTACTTCACAAGGGAACTTGTTTTGGTTTAGTTGATGAATTCTTTTACACTAGACATACACCCGCACATTGCACAAGGTGGCATTCATTTCTTTTATGTATTGATTATACTCTCCAATAAACATCATTTTTCCTAAATTTCATAAGTTAATTATGTTGAATTTTCATCATCTTCTTTTTATTTTATGTATCGATCCGCTGCTAAATCTGAAAATTATATTATTATTATCATTATATATATATATATATGTATGTATATATGTATACATGATTTGTAACCATTTGAGAAAAAAATAAATTGATTTTAATGTCATTGAGCGCTCTTATCATTTATACAACTGTCCATGATTATTATAATATCTTTTAGCACGATCACTTATTCGAGGAGTCAATACGACCACAAAACCACCATATAATTTAAGGGGACAATGGAGTGCACTTGAGCAAATCAAATCGTAAGTATTTAATGTTTGATTTGATTTTGCTTGACTCAAAACTCAAATTATAATAATTTAAGTTCAAACTCAAATTCAACTCATTAAGTACTTAGGTCTGGGGAGGGGTGGTTAGTAAAATTATAAATCTAATTTAGATCGTATAGATTGAAAACAAAAATAATATTTGACTATAAATCTATTGTGATTGAAATTTGTGCAACTCTCTTTTTTATCTTTTATTTTTGAGGCCCACAAATTTGTGAATCAAATTGGCAATCATAGGAGGTGTGCAACTAATTAACGGGTTTGTATTGTTTTTTTTTAGTTGGACCAAGTGAATCGTATAAAAATTTTGCAAATATGATTCACACTAAAAAATTAATCTCATTAACCGATTAATGTAGATTTACATACAAATTCACATTGTGAAATTGAAATTGCCAGTTTAACTAACAGGTCAGGGAATTCATTCCTCTCCCATTCTCGCTGGCACCTCCACTCTTCTTACCCCTCCTCACTCTTTCCTTCTTCAATATTCCTCCTTTCTGCTCCTCACTCCTTCCTCCCACATTTTTCCTTTAGTCGTAGGCGCCGCTTTCATTGCAGGAGCTCCTAAACCTAACATTGCTGCTTTCGTCTGACGCCACCTTCACAAGCCCTCACCCTACTGCGATGGCCATGTCTATTTTCCCCTTTTTTTTGACGTCTTCATCAAGTTTGGCATGCATGCTTGGGGGGGGGATGTTCGTTGCTCGCTTTGCTCTGTCATATTCCCTCTCCTTATTACTCATTAGGAATTTTCAATATTCCTCTTGTTATTTTCTTCTGATTTCTCCTGAATACCCCTATTTTTTCACTATATGTAGGAACGGAAAGGTTGCCTTTATCTCCAATTGTAAGCCTTTATTTTAGCAGCACTTCAATGAGGAAAATAATGTTTAGATGTGCTTCATGGAAGTTCTTCAATTTAAGTGTGCTTTTTTTTTTGTTCGGTTTACTCAATTTTGTTGTTTTGAAGTTGGTTGGTGTTAGTTCTTGAAGCAATATTGACGGAGAGGTTGAAGAGACGTTGTCAAACATTTGGTTCTCAGTTTGTTGAAGCAAGCCATCAATCTTGTGCATTTTATTAAAGAAAAAAGCACGTTTGCTGTCACAAAATTGTATACGGCCTTTGAGTTCATTTGCCTTCCTGGTTCAAGCTGGTTAGTTTTAAGCTCGAGTCGTTCAAATATACGTATTCAAAACTCAATCAAGTTTGGTCAAGTTCAAACAAATATTGATATAATTTAAGTCGAGTTTGAGTCAATTTCAAACAGACGTTAAACTCTCATTCGCTCAATTAACTTCCTATGTACCCGATAAATATAATTACATATTTTACTTACGCATGTATAAAAATTGTATGTTACGAGGATGTCAGCTAGTGTCCGATGTGTATCCAACTACATCAGCTTGTTAACCTTGTGCATACGCCAGATTAACATGTATGATGGCATGTGTGCATATCAAATCGACATGTTGCGATAGTGGTGCAGCTTCTGCATTTGGAGTTTATGACATCCTTGAATCAAAATTTTAGGACGAAATTTTTTTGGGAAGGTTGTAAAACCTAAGTCGTTTGCTGGTGTTTTCGCAGTGGCTCAGTGCTTGAACCAGACCAGCTAACCGACCCAAAGAACATAACGAATCCGGTTCAAGCGTTTATATGTTTTGAGGACCCATTCTATTGTGTGTTTGGCCATGGTCTCAAATAAATGTTGTTCGATACATACGAATGAGCACCAAAAGCCGAGGCTTGTATCTTTATATTTTTAGCCTTTAGAGCAGGGCCACATAAATGAATAACATAGACATATTTTAAATTAATAACCCATGAACAGTGCGGAATATGAATACTAGTGTAGATCGTTTATTTAGTCATCATGTAATACCAAATATATATTCATATATTCAAATAAAAATATATATGTTTGAGTACCATCTTAGCAAAAAAATCTACTAATATTGTTGTCTTAATGTACAAATATAATAAAATAAAAGCAAGCTCCTAAATGTTGAGTTTTTCCATCTGATTGCTCCAAAGGTGTAAAACCCGTGATTCGAGTTAGGGTTTTATTACAGCGAACCAGTCAGTTCAACCATCGGTTCGAATTGAGTGAGTTCATAAATCACACACTAAGTCGAAGCCAGCCGTGAGTTATGAGCAATGAGGCTCAAGTATACTTGAATGTATGATGATAACGTCGAAAAGATGGTGAGAAATGAGTTATCAGAATATATGAAAGTATGAATATATGAAAGTATGCAGTATATTTTTTATTATTTGGATGTTGTAGTATTTATTTTATTTTACGGGATTTTTTCAATATTTCTAGATTTTTTTAGGATTCATTTATGTGTTAGTTATTATTTTAACTCTAGTAGGAATCGAGTTAATACTTATTTACGAGTTTTCCATCGAGGTATTTTACCTCCCTCACCACACTTCCTCACCCCAAACCCCAACGCTGCCACCCCCATGTTTGTCAGCATCGCCGTCGCTGATGCCATCTTGGTGCCGATCGTTCCTCACACCCAGAGAACATGGAGGTTTACGAGTACTGTTTAGTACAGCGCATGTTATGACTTACGGTTCAAAGGGTACTGAAGGCGACCGCTTGAGAGTACTTGGTATTTGTGCTCATGGCCAGAGAAATATGGAGGTAAAGTGAGGGCTTAGGATTTAAGACCAGAAAATGCCGAGTGAGGCAACAGCAGCAGCAGTTCAGTAAGTTCGGGACACTATCGGGTATGCAGCCCAGTGGCTCCTCAGTAGATGCCCTTTAGAGAGTTCACGAGAACAATATGGATTTTTCTTTCATATGAGAGTTTTCTTTCATAGTCAATTTGTTATTAGTTATTTTTTGGGCCGGTAACACTCGTTACTGACGGTTTTTGTACTATTTGTAAGTGACGAGCATGAAATGGAGGTGTCAGCTTGGACGAAGGAGCAATGAGGCCTTATGCACACATACATATGTTTGGTGAATTATTGTTTAATATTTTTTTTATGATTTTATCATATTAATACTAACGTGAGGAAATGAAAAAACATGACGATGAGATAAGCCCTAAGAAATGATAAGACAATGTGAAACATGAATAGATGCATAGCCTGGCTGAGACCCAAGTTATAGAAAGAGTTTATAGTATGTTAGATTTTATATGAATGAAGTTGTTTGATATATGATTATGTATATTTGCATATGTATATTTGACAGGGTGGCCCCTAATGTCATTTTAGGGGAAATTCTATCCGTTATATTTTAGAATCTTCATTACTTTTATCGTAATTATATTGGTGTGTGATTTAGTTTGTATATTATCAATGTAATACTATGTTAGGATTCTGAGCATTTATTCATGTTTGGTGAGTCGTATTTTTATCTTAAAACGTCTAGATTAGATCCGTACAAATTAGGTTCAGGTTAGCTGACCTAACCAGGGCTCGTAACATGCTGGTTCGGTTTACGAGGGTAAACCGAATTTGGGGTGTTACAAGGGGGATGTTACAAAAGGTCTCTATACCTATGTACAAAAATAAACTTTGTCCGCTCAATTTACAAAATATAGGTGTTGAATCACTACCTACATATGTATTAAATAATAATAAGAAAATAAAATTTAACTACAATCGATTAGTCACAATATAAAAAAGATTGTACAAAGGTGCTCGACCCAAAAATATCGAGTTTGGGTTCTACCATATCAATTCGGGTGTACATGTTCAGGTTTTATTAATATCTGTTTCATAGAGGTTTGGGTCTCAAAATACTTGACCCTATAAGGATCCGAACCCAAAATTATTTAAATTTTGTTTCAAATTTTATTTTTCTTTATATAATATTATGAACATGTAATATATCTTCTAAATTATTATAATAAGAATAATTACCATAAAATATTTAAAATTTTGTGCATTTTTATTATTGGATCGGGTCCGATTAGGATCTACATTTGCTAAAACTGGTTCGCGGCTATGTTGAAAAAAATATATTTGGGATCGGGTTCAGATACCGTTTTAAGTTCAGGCCGTGTAAAACACGAATTAAACCGACATGCTTGCAACACAAAGCTCAAGTGAGATATAATAGGCTTAAATCATCATTTCAAAAATTAGTTAAAGAAGTTGAAAATTAATAAATGCATCTTCATTAATATATTGGATTTTACCCAATGAGATATAAGGTATTTCCTTGTTGGGCCATTCATTTTGGGCCAAACCCTAGCCCTAGCTTTAGATACATGATATAATCTACCCTAAACTCTTAGCCTATGACTTAACCTGTAACGACCCGCCCGAACTGGGCCAAGTGTTACTTAAAAAGTTAAATTTTATAAACATAACATGCAAAAACTTGAATTATAATATGGCAAATAAATCTAGAAATTTATTAATCATAAAAATAATAAATCATATTATGATAGCATGCCTTCAAATAAAGAAATAAATTAACTACTTAAGCAAATATTCTACAGTCTTGGACCGTTTCCCGTAGCCACACTTATAACTCAAAAGAGTAAAAAAGAAGTCTAATTTATTATCAATTCACCAAACCTACTTTGGTAAAAGAACCGTCCACCACACTCTTAAGCATCAGTCCAAAGTTGTTCACCTGCGGAGGCAATTCCGCGTTAGTGATA
>JAVDBV010060523.1:0-15632 GCA_032619315.1 Piper longum
AATAAAATAAAACACATAACACCCAAATGACATGCTCTATAACTAATAACCCACCCAAATTACCCATAACGCGTCCTAACGCGGTAAACGGCCTAAAACTATTTCTACGGTCACTAATGAAAAAAATCTAAAATCGTCAACTGTATGCTCTCACGCATTCCGATAACTCATTCTCTGCTCATTCTTCTCATTATTATCGCATCCTCGCTACACATTACCCCTCATACCTCATACACGCGACTGGCATCGGCTCGGTACACGTGTTCTGAAATACCCTCAACTCGATCCGACGGCTGGACCGATCGGCTAACGACTATAAAAACTGTGACTCGAATCACAGGTTTTACATGACGAGTGGTATTCTCATCTTAAGACGCCGAGATTGGATCCGCACGAGTTAGGTTTGGGTTAGCCGACCTAACCGGGGCCTGTAACATGCCGGTTCGGTTCACGATGGTGAACCGGATTTGGGGTGTTACAGTTCTACCGGGACTTGGGCTGAACGTTGGCAGTGAGTAGGCTGGGGTCAAACCAGGATGGTTCGACCATGCAATTGACTTGCACTGAAGGAGATATCAAATCTTATTGCCGATAAGGATGGAAGCAACCAACTCGTGGATAGAGATGAAGCTGAGCCATGGGATCAAATTTGGACGTGATCAGGCGTAAGTTGTGATGTCATGGTTTGGAGCCCTTGGAGATAAGGATTGCGGGTAGATTTGGAGTTTATCTTGGAGTTGGTTAACATGTTATGGTGGGAGCCTATCTATAGATGAATTATGGTGAGGGAGGACGTCTTGAGAAAAAAGGAGAGAAGACTTATGCATTCTTTGTGGAGAGAATAGTTTGGATCGTGCAAGGAGACACTTGCGATTGCTGTAGCCAATTTGTGGAGTTTGAGTTGGGATCACAAGGAGACGCTTGTGATTGCTGCAGCCAATTTGTAGAGTTCGAGTTGGGATCACAAGTTGATGACTACAAGGTGTGTGGTCACTGAGTCTGCCTTAGGATTAGGTACTCGTCTTTCTCTTGTACAATCTATTTGTTGAGAGTTGCATGTAAAACAGGTTGATCAGAGGGGATCGACTTAGGGTTCTGAGGTTTCCTCTTGTAAGTGTTGAGGGGCAAAGTCGTGTGAGTTGCATGTCTACGACTTGCAAGTAGTTCTGGGTTGGGATTGCTTGTATTTCCTTTGATTTTAATTGAATAAAGGTTGGGAAAGAGTTCCCGTAATATTATTGTCTTGCGTCGATATTAGGTACTGGGTTCAGGTTCGGTGGATTCCAGGACTTGAAGTACCTGGGTGCTGGTATTTGGGACATGACTCAATATAGCTTGGTGGGCGCGTACGGGTGTAGGCGCTAGAATCTATGTTTAGCGTGCAGATCGGTACTGGCAGCAATACCGCTATTTAGAATAGTCGGGTGCGGTGTTGCTATGCCGGGTCGTGTTGAGAGGAGTTACAGATTTTTCATCGAAACTCGTTTGTGAATACACAGACCTTATTGTGTGTTGTGCTACTTGTAGAAGGCTGATGTTCTTAGGGGTGGAAATATGTCGTGCGGTGCTGTAAGGAAAATAAAAAATATTGTCTGAGCTTAATTAGTTTTTTTTAATTATTTTTTAATGATCTTAATCAGGTTTGGGAAGTAGCTCGCAGCCGTGGACCTCTTTTTCGCAAAGAAGTCGAACTTGCATTCATTGAGTCAATACGTAGACTCTATACGCGTCCTATATCTGCCCATACCGACACCTTGACGCGTAATATACTTGTGACAAATCTTGACTACAATGCACGACTGCCTATCAAAGTTGTTTTCAAGGCAGCTCGCTTAATCACATTGATCATGATGATATCATCACACAAATGAGCATAGCCGATAATCATTGACATGATCAGAACTAATCAAAGACGAATAACGAAAAGGTCCCGAAATCTGAATGATTTTAAACGGAAAGCAGTACACAAGACGGCCAAACAGACTCCCCACGGTTCTGCACTTGAGACAAAAAGTGCCACAACAATTTCTTCATGGCGAGCAAGGTTACCTTGCAAATCAGGGCAGCAAAGGGTCAAGACGACCAAAAAGCTGAGCTTATCATCGCTGGCCGGCCCAGACCCACACAAAAGATGGTGGGTCAAAAAATAAGAAAAAGAAAGAAATTATGTTATCATCTTTGGATCTTTGTTATGCTTTTCTAAGCTCCTAGTCTTTATATTCTTTCCACAAACAAGATAACAAAATACAAGTAAGATGATGCGGAGAACAACCAACAAGCAAAAGCTAGAAATCGAATCCAAAAAACAATGTAAAGACAAGGTTGGGGCCAACAGTTGGAACCTTCCCGCCCGGCTTTTCATACTTTCCACAAGATCCTCCTTCCAAATTCCCATCTAAACCACGTTGTGAACTGCCTAATATGCCCATCGTGTTTCTCTCTATCTACGAGTGTGGACGACGTCTTTGAGCATTCCCACCACCTGCTGCATCGTCGGCCGCTTCTCCGGCGGCTCCGCCGTGCATAGGTACCCTACCCGGAGCGCCTCAGCTATCTCCGCCATCGATTCTCCGTCGGCCGACTCCTATTAAAAAAATTAATATCATGTTATACTACAGGTCATAACCGAGATAGCCAATTAGGATAAAAAAATAGGTAATGGTAATAATTTTGATTCAATATACCTCCAACCTACGGTCGAGTACCTCCTCCCCTCTCCTATCCTTCACCAACTTCCTCACTCTGACCATCATCTCTTCCGACCCCGGCCGGCCAGTCAGCAGCTGGAGCAACACCACTCCAAAATCATACACGTCCGACTGAACCGCCGTCTCTCCTGCCTCTGCGGACAGCCCGAAGTCGGCGAGCCGTGGCTCAAAGTCCTCGTCGAGGAGGACATTGGTGGCAACCACATGCCCGTGGACGAGGGGGCGTGCGCCGGCATGGTGGAGGAAGGCCAGTCCCCGGGCGGTGCCGAGGGCGATCCGGTGACGCATGGTCCACCCCATCGACCGCTCCGTGCCGGCGCCTGTGGGGTTCTCCCAGGTATCGGTGCTCCAGTCCTCCACATTGGGGTGGCCGGCCGGCAGCTCGTGAAGCCACCGGTGCAAGTCGCCGTTCGCCATATACTCCGTCAATACAAGCTTCTCCTTCCCTACGTACAATATCCAATCACATGTACGTCAAAATACATAGTTTATAGAATCTACAACTAACACTAGAATGTTTAAATTTATAAACAATCCTCATAAAAAATATAATCTGGGCAGAGTTAGTGGGATTGGGAATGAACAAAAATGTCACAAGTCAGAAAATTTGGCGTTTTACGGGCGTTTTTTCCTCGAGCAGAATAATTTTTCCACACCTAATGCACACAGTGGTCAGACTACAATCAAATAAAAAAACTCGTTAGCTTCACCAAAGTCACAAACCTGTCCCCAATAAACAACAAACTACTACTTAACCAGCCCATGCTTTATACAATTCCAGCGCCCAATGCTAAGAATAAACAACAAATGTATAACACACATGTATAAGATAGTTCAGATTTATTCGAAGCACAAATATAACTGTGAGGAGGGTTCAATGGGAAACAAGCAGAGTTATAATGATTTGTCAATTTAAATTCCCGACCTAAACCTCACCAAAACCCTGGTACAGTATTTACTACCAAAAAAAGAACCTAGAATATGACGAAAACACCCTTCATACGGTACCTGCGATGCAGTAGCCGGCGAGGGGGAGGAGGTTGGGGTGGCGGATGTCGGCGAGCTCCTCGAACAATCCGGCGGCGGCTTCGGCGGCCATGTGGCGGGCATGATCGAGCACCTTGATCGCGACGTGGACGTCGCCGGGAAGCACCGCTCTATAGACGGGGCCGCCGCGCCGGGCCTCGGCCAGTTGAGACTCCCGGCCAAATCCGGATGTAGCGGCGAGGAGGTCCGAGAAGGTGAGGTGCATTAGCGGCTTCTCGAACATCACCACCGGCGCCGACGCCGGGTCCTTCACCTCGGCCACCCAGGTGCCGGACTCGGTCTCGAAGGAAAAGGGTCCCGAGGCGTACTTGGCCGCTCGGATGGCCGGGAACGGTGGTTGCGGCTTCGTGATCGCCCATTTTTTCTTCCTCTGAATTCTCCTCCTGCTGCATAAACATAACCATAGAGCAGCTATTGCCGCCACCATTGCCGCCGACGAAGCACATCCTATGATCAGTGCTTTACGTCGACGAAGGTTCGACTTGCGCTTGTGGGTCTCGGTCGAGTTGTGCGCCTTCATACGTGAAGAGTCGCCGCCAGGGGATGAACGACGATGACGCCGGTTGTGATCGGAAGACGGCGGCGGCGGCGATTTGAGGAAGACGGCGATGCCTGCTTCTATGAAGGCAGAGGGGCTGAACTTGGTGGTGTTCTCGGACGAGATGGTGAAGTTGTTAATGGATATGTTCAGGAAATGAATGCTATGGAGGGAAGGGAAGTCGGAGGGGAAGGAGCCGTTCATAGCATTCTTTGATACATCAAGGTAGACCAACGATTTCAACTTGGAAAGCTTCGAAGCAGAGCCAGAGATGTTGCAGCCGGAGAGATCAAGGTACTTGAGGACTGTGAGATTGCCCAGGCCATTTGGAAGGGACCTCAGGTCATTGTGGGAGAGGTCCAGAGTTTGAAGGCTAGAGAAGCCAGAAAGGTGGATGGAGTTGGTGAAGCGGTTATCGGAGAGGTTGAGTAGGTGTAGCTTAGAGATAGAGGAAGACGAAGAGTTGGGTATAATCTCGTACCGAACCATGCCGCCGATCCGGTTACCGGCGAGGTTCACGTGCTGCAAGCTCGGCATCGACCAGAACCTCCCCGGAACAGAGCCCTTCAACATATTCATGGACAAGTCCACAACTTCCAGACTCGATAAGCTGGCGAGGGACATCCATGAGACAGCTCCAGTGAGGTTCTTACCAGGTAGCTTGATCTTCCTCACCTCACAACCATCTCCAACAATCGATGAATATAACCCGTCGTTGAATCCGGAAACCGAGCTAAAAGCCCTCCGAACAACACCCCCATCGCCAGTCTCGCATCTGAGCTCGGCCATAACGAGGAGACATAGAAAAACCAAGAGCAAGAGCCTCCACATGCTAGCTCCTACTCCTGCCCCCGCCATGGAAGAAGAAGAAGAAGGAGGCGGCCAAAAAGTATAACCATAAATTAGAAGTCAAAGCTCACGGGCAAGGACAGGCTGTGGAGTTGAGTAAGCAGCTTCGGCACTTGCGAGCAGAGATGCCATTGATGGAGGGAGGGGAAGAGAGCTCGGGAGTCGGGTCGATGGGGATGGGTTTTAATGGTGGAGGAGGGATAGGGTTCGGGAACGAGATGCTATGTCGGACGTTAACGGCGTTAGGCTGGGTGTGGGGAGTCGGAATCGGGACGATTCGGGAGTGAGTCGAAGACGGACCGAGACCCGAGAGAGGTGATATTAATTGCGGAAGCGGGCAGTCATTAATGGTGCGCAGTGCTTCAAGACTTACAAGTGCTGCCGTTCCCTCGCTTGCTTTGGTTTAATTTGCGTTGTTTATGGATCGTCGTCCTATATTAGGTTTGCTTGTCTACCCCAACTCCGATGCTCCTCATGGATTTGTGAATACGAGGACATGGTAATTAAGCGACCTTATAATCACCATTTAAAGTGTTAACTGAACAAGGAGTAGAGAAAGGGAGTTGTTTTTTGGTGTTTTTGATTTGGGAATACATGCGAAGAAGAGAGGAAACGAAGCAGTACTACTGTACCCCTAACATCGACCTATACTGTAAGGCCAAAGACCCATGCCCAGAGTCTACTCTTTTCGGCGTACTTGAAGGTTGGGAGAAGTTATCTCGTTTTCTTTTTTCAATCTACCAACCAAACGCTTCAATTGAGCTCACGTACTCACATAAGCAGTAATTTATAGCTTTAGATATACACGCTATAATCGATTAATATAACTAGTACCGTTAATGCATGATTTGTCCGGGATAACAGCGGGATTTACCGATGGATGACCCATTAAGTAAGCGCCAATTCCCAAGAGTGGCTCTGACTCTAATTTGGAGGAAGCTGGTTGGAAATCGAGGTAACCTTCCAAACGTAGACAGCTCTTTTCATGACATATTTTTCCCAGCCGATATTCAACCGATATAAGACGAGGTTGGCTGTGGGTTCTTTTTTCTGCAATGCCAGGTTACCTCCCTGGTGCAGAGGTGTTGAAGATAAACTTTTCTCTCCACTGTACTGGATTGCATGCTGCGCATTCAAAAGCTCCTGCCATCAATCAGGCAAGATATTAATTTTTCTTTGTATTTTGAGTTCGTGCTCTTCCTAATCGTCCCCACTGACACGTTTTCTTGATGTTTCTATTTCGACTGTTTAAGCCCGTGATTGTAATGTGTAGTTTACTGGTGTGGACTTTGGATGTGTGCCCCAGAAGAATGGATACGACATGCGATCCCTTCTAGTATTTCCAGAACACAAAGCTGATTGCCATTAGTCACACAAATCATATATAAATTTTCTATTTTAACAAATAAAAAGTACGAAGTCCTAAATAAATATAAAAATTAGATAAATTAATTTTACGTAAAAAATTTTAAATTTTTTTAAAAAACTATACGATATATGGTAATATTAAATTATAATATCACAAATTTGATAAAAAATAAATTCACAGAAAAATAAATTCTCCTATATTAATTTATTGTATTTTATACAAAATTAGTATGGGCTAAGAAAAAAAATACTATTAAAAATTATAAATGAATCTGACATAATATTTACCCTTTTCAATTTATACAATTTTTTCTTTCTTTACCGCAACAATTTTTCTCCAAAACCAGAAAACAAAAAAAATTAGAAAAGAAAAAGCATCATAAGTTACTTTTATTCTTTTAAACATATAAAATCTGTAAATTTAGGTTTTTGTTCAAATTAAAATTATAATTTTATGTATTTACAAAAGATGGACCATCCAACAAAAGCCACCTTTGACATTAAAGAGCCCTATAGAAAATATAGCATGGTATAAATGATTTGTATAAAAAAAAAGCCTTCGCTTCGTATTTTGTTTATTAACTAATATATTCGTAAAGCTGGAAATTAAAGTGGTCAATGATATATCGATGCTCTTTTGTAAAGCATGAGTGGAAAATTATTGGTCTTGTTTAGCCACTAAACGTCAACCAGCCATAAGGTTTTAGGTGGGATGGTGATAACCCACTGTGCTTTACTTAAGGATTAGGTGCTAATTTTATTCGATTGGTACGCACGTCAATAGTCTGTCTAAAAAACAAAAAGTCTGGCTGGGCCTATAAGTTGTGATTCGTTTTGTTCTGGGCCTAAATTATTTGGGCCCATGTTTAGCCCTCGAGGAGGCCACGTGCGGCCCAAATAATTAATCGCTTTATTACGGTTCATGCATGGCAGTTGCGATGCGGCACATGCCTTTGTTATGTGGTCGGGTTTGGATTCAACGCATATTAATTCCTGCTGTTGTATGGTGGTCCGGTTTGGAATTTACAGTGACAGCGGGTATGTTATCTACCTCCCAGAATATATGCCAAATATTTGGGTCATTATATTTGCAATGCACACTACTCTATCAAAAACCATCATTATTTTTAAATAGACTTCTTTTAAAATTAAACATGATACGTGGTCTTATCTTACTTGGATATTTATATGTATGCAACAACAGTCAACTGCCACCCAGTACATGTTGTCCTCCTCCATTTTGGATTCACCCGGGTATTGAAAAGACCAAGTTTAAGTCTTGGAAGGCGTATTAGTCCACTTGTATTATTATCACTTATTAAATATTGAAATAATGAGGATTAACATGAAAACTCGATTTAAACCCAACAAAATTACGTGAAAATCATGTTTATGTCTTCTCTTTTGCATTTTATCTTATGTTAATAAATCAACTTGCAATTTCAATGATAAGTAGGAGTTGACTCGCTTCCTGAATGAAACTGGAATGAAACTAAATCATGCAAAACGGAAACATTAACAACTCACATCACCTGTATATTTTTATTTAAGATTGCTAAATCATGGCTTTTAATAAATTATATTAAATCAAACCAGCAAAATACAGTATCCATATGTGTACTAGGGTGTCCTAATGTGGTTCGACACCCGACTCGTGGAGCCAAATCCAAAGGCAGCAAGCAAGTGTACGCCCGTCGTCCCGTGACAGGCCCCAAACGTCGCACCTCTCCCTCGTGACGCCGGCACTCCGACGCCCGATCGGCGATCCCCACTCCACCTCTTCCCGCCCACCTCCTTCTTCTTTCTTCCCCTTTACCCGCCCACTGTTCCCACCTCCCCCAATTCCGTTGTCTCCTCCCCCGATCCGTCCTTTTTAGCTCCCCTCGAATCCAATTCGGTAAGGTTCGCTCTTTCTTTTCCACACCTCCCACGACCATCTTCACTCCACTGCGTAGTGCTTTCTTTTTAAGGTGTTGCGCGGTTTTTTTCTTCTTCTTGTATGTATATATTCATGTAGTTGACTGCACTGTTGAATTTGGGGTTTACGAATTGGTGGGGTTGGTGGGCTTTTTTGTTTGTCTCATTTTTTGTGTTTGGAAATATTGAATTACTGTATTTGTAAGAATAGTGAGGTTTTCTGCTGGCAAATTACAGGAAGTAGACTTTGTTTGTTTTTTTTTTTTGGTGTTTTAATTTGGGGGAAATGTGTAATTGGTGCATTTATGATGTGAATATAGTGGAAATGTGTAAATTTAGTACTCTTATTTGGAAATTTGGCGTTTTTGCATGACGATGCTGCCAATTTTGATGGGAAGTTTGCGTATCAAATTTCAGCTTTTTTGTCAGCTGGAATTTTGCAATAATTCGCTGCAATTTGGCTTGTTTGAACAACTTTCTGATCGTTGTCTCGCATTTTTTCTCCACTTCGCTTAAATAATTCCGCCTTTGGCCGTGTTGATACTGGCTATGATTGTTATTTTGTGTGGAAAAATTGCATAGGTCGGTAATGGGTGATCATTGCTTAAGAATCTGGTTGGTTATAGTTTAATTTTATTTTAGTTTCCCATGCGCGTAATTGTTTGTTGATTGGCAAAGGTGTTGCCATTTTATTTCTGTTCTCTATGGTTAATCCCGTTCTTGTTTTCTAATGTGCAGATTTTATTCCTTTTGCTCCTGTTAACCGTGAGAAATTTTCAGTTATGTTGTAGTTATGGAAGGAAAAATTGGATACCTGCGTCCATGTTGTAAAGTGGAACTTTGGTTTGAATTTGTGTGACAGTAGTTAGAGCTTCCGGAAAGATATTGCACATTAAAAGTGCATAATAGAGATCAGGTTCTATTAGGCGTAAATTATTCATCTCTAGTGGACGATGCCTCCAATACAGAAACTTTATGAAGCGTGCAAAGTTTCATTTTCTCCCAATGGGCCAATCTCAGACGAAATTCTTGCAAAAGTTCGAGCCATGTTAGGTATGCAGTCAATCAATCACTTATTTGTTGAAGCTGCATTTTGCTCATCACCCTTCGAAAAAAAAGGGCCTGCTTTTTATCTTCACTGTACGTATTTTCCACCATTTGTTTAACCATGTTGCTCGAGACTGATGTATTTTATCAAAATTTCACTTTGCCTCTTTGTATAATGATGCCCTTCCATTGATTTAGTATGCCTTTCCTTGTTTGAGGATGAGTGTATGTTGTTTTTTTTTTAGGGGATTTGCATCTTGTAAACGTGAACAGTGTTTTTTGTTTGTTTTAGTTCTGGTAATTCCAGTTTGTTCTGGTAAAATACCATGCAAGTTTAGGTTAGCGTGGATGTCTTGTTTAATTTGCTGGCAAATTGCGAAAAATAATCCTGAGTTTTTACAAGACGTAATATTCTTGTCTTGTTGTAGATAAAATCAGGCCTTCTGATGTTGGTTTGGATCATGAAGCACAAGTGGTACGCAGTTGGAATGGCACAAAATATGGTGTAAACGGAAGAAGAGGAAGAAATGGAAGCAGTCAGCATCTTCCCCCTATTAAATACTTACATTTGCATGAATGTGAAAGCTTTTCTGTGAGTGTTGGATTAAATTAATATCTTTTATCTTGTCCTTTATTTTTGCTATTTATTTATCATTTGTATCTTCTTCAGATGGGCATATTTTGTATGCCACCATCATCTGTCATACCACTTCATAACCATCCTGGAATGACTGTGTTGAGCAAGCTTCTCTATGGTTCAATGCATGTGAAGTCATATGATTGGATGGATCCGCCAGAATCTTTGGATTCATCAAATGGTACAATGATTCCTGTTGTGTCAACTTGAGATTTGTCCTTTACAAAGTCTTACATAATGCTTGGTTATCTATCTCTATTTGTGCCATCATTCCCAATTATATTTGGATAAAAATTCTACGAGGTGGGAATCTGACAAATGCATTAGGATACTGGAGAAATGCTTAGCACAAAAGAACAATTAAAGAATATTTGATTTGTTGAGATTTACTACATGTTTATGCGGCTGAGTAAGAATTTATTGTTTAGTCGCTTTAACTTGTGGAAGGAGATTAATATTTGTCCCCATCTTGACTCATCTAGTTTTAAAGTAGCTGGTTTGAGCTTCCTCAGCTTCTTTGGATAGGATGCACAGCTCTGGATAAAAAAAATTCCAGATATATAGATATATATGCCAAAAATCATCAAGATGCAAAGTCAGAGTTTGGCAAAAGCATTTAACAAGTGTTATAAACACTTTTTGTATTAGAATATGCCAGTAGCATGTTAATAATTAAACTAATGAAAAGGTTCCCCGTTGTCTTCATTGTTGCGTGAAAAATTTTCAACTAACAGGTGTTTACATTGTCGGATTATGTAGCTAGACTAGCAAAGCTTGTGAGGGACGAGGAGATGTCTGCACCTTGTGGTACAACAGTTCTTTATCCATCAAGTGGTGGAAACATCCATTGTTTCAAAGCTGTGACTCCCTGTGCTATATTTGACATTCTATCACCACCATACTCATCTGAAGATGGTCGACACTGCTCATATTTTCGAAAATGCCCAACTAGAGAAGTTCCTAGTGAGTTTTTTATGTGGAAGTCAAAGTTTTCTCCTTTGTTTTTTTTTTTTTTTGCAAAAATAAAACTATGTTTTTTACCATTGCATATTTTGTTGAATGAAGGTCTTGAAGAATCAAGTGAAATGAACTTGTCAGAAGTGGCTTGGCTCGAAGAGGTCCAACCATCAGATAACTTTGTTGTTTTCCGCGGCCGATATAATGGTCCCGTGATAAGAGTTTGAGGTTGTGGGATGAGTTAAACCCACAAATGAGGCCCTTGTTTCGGTGAGGTGAATTTTCTTTTACTGGTGTATTATTTGGGTGCACCCTGCTTAAATAAGTGTTAGCTATATATCAGCTAGGAAATTGTGTATGTACATATATATTGGAATATTATCCAATTATTGAACACACCATTCAAGTGTAGTAGACTTCAAAAGGCAAGTAAATGCCCAAAAAGTCTAGCGCTTTATAGATTCAACATTTTTGGCGAGTTACCTCGGCAGTTATAAGAGGCTTTTGGATAAAGTGTCCACCGAATACGCATTGACAATACAAGTTTGGGAACGCTGTTTAATGTTTCTCTAAATGACTATGAGTCGGTAACACTCCAAGTTACCCCAGATTTTGCTATTTCGAATGGTTCTTCTTCAATCTTTTGATGGTGGAAAAAAATGTCGTGTATCCCATTAATTAATCTCACGTTTACGGGTGCATCTGTTGATGTAGAAAGGTATTCGGCCTATGTTGCTGGTTACCTGGACTTGTATGGACTTTAATGGTATTTTACTTTGGATGCTTCTAAATATTTTGCGAGGATTAAGGTAGAGGCGTAAGTCAGAGGCAAAGAACCCTTAGCTTAGAAAGTTAAGAATCCTCTAGTGGAAGTTCAGTGATGTATAATTGGAATTTGTGATGCCGGACCGGATGTCAACATGTAATTATGTGTTAATCAAATCGGGTTCCTTTGCTTGGTGGGTGCAGCTTGTCCCTGATTTTGTTTCAATCGTTTGAATTTCTGTCGAACATGAATTTGGTTTATACTGATACAAGTAAAAGCACTGCTGTCTTTTGATGAGGCCTTTTCTTCCAAACTCTGAGGACCTTTTTTTTAAAGTCTGTTCGAGTCACCGAGTGGGAACAGCACTCAAAGAATGTGACTGGTGATTGATACTCCGGTTAAATCTCTCTTGGGGAACATATTTATCATCCATTCATTACTCATAACAAAGAGCATACATATATAGAGTTTAGAACGGGAAGGCATAACTTGTACAAATTTCGGGAGGCAGCCGAATAATGCACCTCATATACATTGCGCTTCATCTAAGACTCCAGGAAAGCGGTTTGTAACACAAAAAATATATGACATTACAACCAAAACACAACCAAGATTATAACTTTCCCTCAAAATATCCGACCAAGGAAGCCGCCTTACCTAGTGAAGATGGCCGAAGAGTGGACCTGTTAATTTGGCCAGTGTTCAGCGGGCACTCATTCACAGGCAAACTTGGTGCCAAAACTTGTCAAACAGATAGCAAATGCTTGAAATGCAGACAAGGGATGCCTGTAATCCATGGTGAAAATATCGTCCCCAACTTTTCCAAATTGAAGGAGTACTGTTTCATCTTCTCCTTTCGAGTTCGGCTGGCTGGGGTTCATCGTTGCAACTACCTGGAAGTTCTTCACTGAGGCCACCGTGACACGGCCATGGAAATTCAAACACCAACACTGCAAATGTTCATGCCACCTTGGGGCTATATTCTTCAAAAAAGTTAAGTTCGAAGATGTGTTTAGCTCATCCATCTTAGTAGTAGCGTCTTTCAAAGTAGGCCACTGAAGGCTGCACAGCATTCTTCTGGGACCTTTTGACTTTAATAAGTTGAACTTGTAGTTGACATGTCCAACCTCAAAGCTTCCAGGTGCAGCTTGAGGACAAACTTGCTTAGTGGCCACCCTTTGGCTTCCCCGGCAGTTAGAGGATTTTGCCCCAATGTGTGGAGGTTTACTGTCATAAATTGTAAATTTGGTTCCCAGAAAGTCAGAGCTGCATAACCACCAAGGAAACAATAAGTTGATTAATTAATAAGATAGTCATTTCTACACATTGTGCAATAATTTTTAACTGTTACAATCAGCCCCACAAGATCAATAATAAACAAAAAAATTTCCCTTAGAAAAAATATGACAGCTTACATGAAAAAGCCCTCCTCGTAATCTATGGGTTTCTACTAAATTAATTTTGCAACCATGGTGACTGTTTTTGCAGCTAAACCATGCATATAAAAGCCATACAAAAACAAAGTGAAAATTCTTTATCATGTGACCTCCTAATGCAACTCTCAAAGAAAAGAAAAGAAAGGTATAATGAGATGATTGTTATTTGAGGAACATTTATATGATCATATTCCACAGTGTAGATGGAAACTAAAAAATACAGGATCATTTTAGCATGCAAATGAAACAGATGCCACTATGGAAATAACTATCTAAAATACTTAAATCAGATGTAACGATCAAAAGTATGTTGGCAATACTAAATATGTAAGGAGCTAAACAAAATGATCTCAATGAAAAAGACACTCCAGACATGGTTAAAACACATTAAATTTCTCAAACACTTTAGGAAGGGAAAAAATGAAAAAAAAAAAACACAGGTACACGACCTCTTTAGTAACTAACCTAAGCTTCCCCACATACGCATTGCTTCCTAGGGATAAGTCATCAGGATCAAGGGATATAATGTATTCAGTGTGTGCACCATGCCGAAACCTTCGAGCCGCTAAAAGAAACTTTCCTTTCTCCATAAGGGCTGAAAGAACGAATCAGAAGAAAATTATATACAAAATGCCTCCTTTCATCATTATGTATTTAGTCTCCAGATGTTTTGTCAACATTATGCAAGCTCAATATATTTTCATAGTCAAGTTTATAATAAAAGGCTCAAATATGTCTAGCTGGAAATTGACGGATTTACATGGGAAAAAAAATGACATCTTAATTATAATTGTGGTATGTTCAATCCAATGCATAGCATTGTCCGCACATATATATTTTTGTCACTATCCCGTCCACATCTCACAAACAGTTTAACTTAGGAGTGATAATCCCAACAATCTATAGACAAACAGAAAATTGTAGTAGGTGCATAACCCAGGTACTCAAAATATTACAACCAAGCTAAAAGGAGAATTTGAAAAATAAAAAGAAATGATAAACAGGAAAAATTGCAATCTAGTCGAATATATCTCAATACACTGAAGAAGCGCAAGTTTCATGACTGCTTGCCAACTTGAACAAGTACCAAACACTAAGAAACAGAACTTGGCACATAATATTTGCCAATATCCAAACATAATTTTGCCCCCTTGTTCCAGGATACTTTTTAGCTATGAGACATTACACTTGCAGATTTGACAATCGAGAAAACGCAAAACAGTATGAGAAGGCATATGAGCTCCGGCCATTCATTAAACGTAATAAATGTAGCACGGTTTCGATAATTCCAAAAGCCAAGTCAATCTTCAGAAAGTCAAAAGAAGACCAATTCTTCGAACACAAAACACGAGTACGTGAGAGCCGTTCAATTCTTTACCACACATTCAAGTCAAGGGGAATTAGGCAAGAAAAGATGAACATGGTAAATATTTCATTGCTAGCTAAAAAATTAACACAATTCGAACTCACTTTGCGTCAATCCAAGATAAAGGTAAAATGTGGAGTTACTCTTGTTCCTCTTGATACAACATTGTATAGGAGAATCACGAGGTCCTGGCTGCATTGAATTAAAAAAAAAACAATAAGTTAAAGATATAATTCCCAAATAATGAAACGAAACTACTTAGATTTGCAATGATCTTACAAATGCTTTTAAAAGGGATTAACAAACAAAAAAAAGAAAAAAAACTTTATAGTTAGATCATCCAATATGGGGGAGGGGGGGGGGCGGGCAAGAAATATTGAACCTTTTCAACAAGTTTTACCCAGATCCATAATCAACACAGCTCACGGACAAAATCAAAACCAGGATCAAGAACTCTGAAAAAACACAGCTCCGCTAAAAATCTCCATCTCCAACAGGTCATTTGTATCAAATGCATACCTCTTTGAGAGAAGAAGTGAAGGTCAATCTGCCGGTCTCCCTCGGCGGCCGAACGATTTCCCTCGCGACCTCTCTCCACCTCTTGCACACACAAGCGCAGGCCACCACGTTCTGCCGCATCGGCCATCTCTCCCCGCTTGCCTCCACGTTCTGGATGATCACCCCGAGCAGCTCCGGCAGCATCCTCCCCCACCCACCGCCAACATCCCCTCCCTCCCCCTCCACCTGCACCCCTCCCTCCACCTCCACTTCCTCCCACCCCTTCCCATCCTCACTGGGCAGCACCCGGACGACGTCCCTCCCCGTCCTCCGACCCAAAAAGGCGGCGCCTTTCGGCATCCGCTTGGAGAGAAAAGTGCTTCGGAGTGGCATTCTGGGTCGCCGGAGAAGAGATGTGCAGCGCCACCGGCGGTCGAGGCCCGGCCGCCGGCAAAAGGCGGGTCTTTGTGTGGGAGGGAGGTTGATAAAAGGGGCGGG
>JAVDBV010060524.1:0-18820 GCA_032619315.1 Piper longum
GCCGTCTTCGCCGCCATGCCGGTCGCCGGAGTTTCGATCGAAGTCGGGGCCGACGGGGTCGCGGTCGTCCGCATCGCCAATCCCCCCGTCAACGCCCTCGCCCCGCCTGGTTCGTTCGTCTTCCCCTGCTCCTGCTTTTCCCCCGATCGATCTGGTTTCTTGTTTTCGATTCTCGCGAGGATCTTGATCTGTTCGTCAGTTTTGTGTGTGTGTGCGCGCACGCGCGCGCGCGCGTGCGTGTCTGATATTGGATGTGTGTGGTGTGTTTGTGATTTGATTGTTGCGTTTGTGTTGGAGTTTGATTGTTGATGATTCGCTGTCTCTCGGTATGGTTGCAGTTATCGAAGGATTGAAGGAGAAGTACCGGGAAGCACTGAGAAGGGATGACGTCAAAGCAATCGTTGTTACTGGTATCTCTTGGTTTCTTTCAGGATTGTTCATGTTAACAGTTCTCGAGTGCTTTTTTTATTATTATTTTCTTAAAAAAAACATATAACGGCATTATTAGTGCTCACTATTTGTTTAGAGTTATTTACGGATCTCGTCATGTGCGGTGTAGTCCAGCTCAATCGAAACCAGCTCGACAACATTTGGAATGACGAGAACATATCACTATTATTGTTGAATACGCCATTGGTGACGGTCGCTTTTACTGTAAATTTAGTGGTTAGCTTAGCACCCTCAAGAGATCCCGTCGATTCCAGCTGAGTCCAGCTCAATCAAAATCAGCACAAGCGCTTTGGAATGACGAGAATATGTCATTATGTTAGATACCCCATTGTGTGAGGGTTGTTTTTACTATTTTTGAGTGCCGGGTGGCATCCTCTTGAATGATTCTTTTTGCCAATGCTCTTGATCTAGATTCAGTACTTTCATCTGGACAACACTTTGCGTGCAATGTTGGTAATGAGTAATGACTGCGTTGAAAATGAGTCTTCTCTCTTATTAGGTGAGGGAGGTAGATTTTCTGGCGGCTTTGACATCAACGTTTTTCAACAGGTTCACAAAAATGGTATGATTTCATGTTTTATGGTCTATATTCTTTTTTTTTTGGGTTTATAAAGTGACATTTTTATTGGCATTTTCAGGAGATCTTTCCCTTCTGCCAAACGTATCTGTTGATCTCATGGTGAATGCAATTGAAGGTGTTCAAAAACTTCTATTCTTTTCTATTTGGACTATTTTTTATTTCTGTGTTACATTCAAGCACCTATAATTTAGCTTCATATTTTGTCATTTTCTCTGTTTTGGGTGTAAATTTGAACAGATGCACAGAAGCCTTCAGTTGCAGCCGTTCAGGGACTAGCCCTTGGTGGTGGTTTAGAGTTGGCAATGGTGTGTAATAACTTCTGCATTGATAGTGTTAGCCAGGATTAAAGTTTACTGCCCCTGACGAATCTATGCTTGATGATCGTTTGTAGTCTTGCCATGCTCGGATTGCGACACCAGAAACACAATTTGGCTTACCTGAACTGACATTAGGAGTTATTCCTGGGTTTGGAGGTAATCTGTGTTCACTGCAAAAGTTTTTGTTTAATATTGGTACGTCATAGAAAGCGTTAAGCTCAGTGGAAAGTATTGATCACCATCAAGGTACTCAGCGACTTCCCAGGCTCATTGGAATCTCGAAGGCTGTGGAAATGATGCTGGTAATTACATCATATATAAGAGTATTTCGTGTCTTATATATTTACTTTTGAGAAGATCCATTTCTCATGTGGCTTTACCAGAAATATTTGATTACTTCTATATTTGAATGTTTGCCTTCTGGTTGACTTGTTAAGCACAGCTTGCAAAATATGAATGCATTTTTGCACACTCATGTTTATTTATGGTCTAATAGAAACCAAAAATATATGCAGCTCTCCAAGCCTATTAAATCAAAAGAAGCCAAAGAGTTGGGTTTAGTCGACGCAATTGTATCTTCGGAGGAGTTGCTAAGAATATCACGTAGTTGGGCCTTAGAAATTGCTGAAAGACGTAAACCTTGGATTTCTTCACTTCGCAGAACTGATAAAATTGGATCTCTTTCTGAAGCTCGTGAAATATTTAAGGCTGCTAGGGCAAGGGTAAAACAGATCGCTCCAAATATGCCACAACACCAGGCGTGTCTTGAAGCAATCGAGGAAGGTGTTCTTTATGGAGGATACGCTGGTGTTTTGAAGGTATCTTATGTTTGTACGTTTAGGAGATCTAGTTGTAGAAGTGCTACTAATCTGAAATTGTTATGGTACAAACTAGTTAAACTTAACATAGATATTAAGACTGAGAAGTGGGGTATAAATACCATGTGTAGCCATCTTACACAATTTTGGAATAAATCTACTAGAAAGCTTAATTAGTGGAAGAGGCTTCTTAGATAACTTAAGTCTTCTTCTTCTTCTTCTTCTTCTTCTTTTTCTTTTTCTTCTTCTTCTTTTTCTTTTTCTTCTTCTTCTTTTTTTTTTTTTGGATAGCTGGATAATGAAATATTGAAGTGGAGTTTCTGAAAATGATCCTTCTATACAGAGTAATCACTAAAGTGAACCTAATAACCAAGCCAGTTTCATATTTTTATATTTTTTATTTTTACCCGAGCCAGTTTTTGTGTTTGAAGTTTGAACTACATGAAATAAGAAGTAGGAAAAAGGAGTGGTGAAAAGGAGGAATTTAGGATAAGAGGTAAGAAGGCCAAGGAAGAACATGAGGAGTAGAAACAACTTTGGATTCGACTGTCAAAATAATTCCTATTTCAATAATTGGCAATCTTTCTTTGCGTGTATGACATATTTATATATTTAAAGAAACCCAATAAGGAAAATACTGAATAAATTTCTATTTGTAGGAAACCAAATTTAAGTAGAAAATCATAAATAATAAAGCCTTAAGTGGAGTAATTTTGGTATTTTTGATATATTCCTAATTGATATAAAACTAGTCCTGCATCTTCATAAAGTTTTATCAACGAAAGATTATGAGTGATGGTTTTTATTGGAATTAATAAGAAAGGCTCTGTATATACTTGTCAGTTCTAGAAATGTGCATAGAAAAGTATTAATCACTAAGTCTAATTAATCTGGAAAAAGGTCATGGTCAGTGTAATTATTATGATGTTTTCCATTGCCAGTTTTTGATGGGGGACGTTATTTTAGGAGACAAGGTTGCTTAATGAAGTGTGTTTGCTTATTTAGGAGGAAAAATTGTTTCATGAGTTGGTTTTATCAAACACATCGAGAAGCCTTGTTCATATATTTTTAGCCCAGCGTGCAACCTCAAAGGTACTCATTTCTTGCAATCAATGTTTTCTCTTGTTTGATATTTTATATCTGTTAGGTCCATTGCTTTTTTTCTTCCCATCAATTCTTTTACATGTTGAATATTTGTTCATATTTGTGTTATAGATACCTGGTGTAACAGATATTGGACTGAAGCCTAGAAAGATAAAAAAGGTGGCCATTATTGGTGGTGGTTTGATGGGTTCTGGCATAGCTACAGTTCTTCTTGTAAGCAATGTATCAGTTGTTCTCAAGGAAGTTAATCCTGAGTTTCTGCAGAGGGGAACTAAAATGATTTCAGGTGCTTTCAGATTGTTAAGAATATTAGATTTCACTTTTCATTGATGATATATTTGTTTATTTGCAAGGTTCAAAGAAATTTTTTCTTGCAAAACTAAAAGCGCTGCAGAATGAAATTAGGAATTGATAGGAACCTTTCCTTAGTTGCACGGTTCTCGCTTGGAGGAGATTTGTTCTTATATAACATTAATATATGGGACAATGTAGGGGTTTGAGTCCAAGTGCAACTTGATGAGCTTTGTACTTCCCTTCAAATGGGCTAACCAAGTTAAAAATCTACAAGTATACATGCTTAGTGTAGAATACATTACTTGAAAATTTGAGTAAAGTAATTTACCTTGAGTCATACCCTCATAATTTGAAAAAAATATGTTGAGGTCAAGATCTTTTACGTATTTACTATTTTAGGAGTATGGACTTTTGGCTACTTGTAGATGTTCAAGTTTGCCTTTATTTTCTTACCTGGCTTATTACATTATTTAATATTTTTTGGCTTGCAGCAAATCTCAAGGGTCTGGTGGTGAAGGGAAAGATAACTCAAGCAAAAGCAGACTATTCTTTTTCTCTTCTTAAGGGGGTGCTAGACTACTCGGAATTTAAAGATGTGGATATGGTTATTGAGGTAATATTTTTTCCCATTACTAGTTGGATTAGATGCTTTTGAAATTGAATCTACATTTTCTAATATTACACTATTTCTTCGTGTGTTTCAACCAAAACACTTTCATGTACAAAATTCTGGAGATTTTATGCTTTAATTTTCCAAACTGGTTAATAGAATGGCTATTTGTTGCTTTTAAAGCTGTGAGAGAGAAAGACACCCATGCCAAGCAAGTATTCCTGAGATCTGTTTTTACCGTTTTGGTCACTGGTCTTCTTTTTAATATTTTTGAAAATCTGATTCCTTATTTGATTGGGTAACTATTTGAATTTTTGTGCCCACTCTAATTTTTTTAATCCATTTTGTTTTAGGCTGTTATAGAGAATATTCCTCTCAAGCAGTCTATTTTTAGTGAAATTGAGAAGTTCTGCCCTTCACACTGCATTTTGGCGACGAACACCTCCACAATAGACCTAAATGTAATTGGGGCGAAGACAAAGTCTCAGGATCGCATTGTTGGAGCCCACTTCTTCAGGTGAATTTTTTTTTTGTGTGTGTGCACTTTGTGCTAAGGAATGTTTACAGAAAAGAGGAATAGATACATGTTTTATCGACGTATAAGGTTTAATTTTGGTGTTGGTTTGATGCTTTCAAAGCTTTTGTCACATACTGTGCTAGAAATAATCTATAATTTTATTTGCATCATGTGCATTAATATCATTTTTTTATCAAAATTTGATCATACCTAGCATATTATTTAGATAATAGATATTCATTTTCATACGATATCATACAAGCACCCATTTGGTATTTTCATACTTTGCTAGTTTTTTTTCTGTCATACTCTCATGTACACATGCAGTAGCATGCACAAGCACATACTTTTGATGAAATTTGAAACATTCTATTAAAAGAAATATAATTCAACCTGCCGTTTTATTTGACACATACTTTGTTGTTAAAGTTTTACTTTAAATCTTGTGTGGAATTATATTGTTAGTCATTATATTACTCTAGTAACTAATTCTGATCTATTCTAATTGACAGTCCGGCCCATGTGATGTCTCTTTTGGAGATTGTGAGAACAGAAAAAACATCTACGCAAGTGATTCTCGATCTCATGACAGTTGGAAAAGGTATAAACAAAGTTCCCGTGGTTGTGGGCAATTGTGCTGGTTTTGCTGTCAATCGAACCTTCTTCCCGTATTCTCAAGGGGCGCACTTATTAGTACACCTTGGTGTAGATCTATTTCGAATTGACAGAGTGATCACAAAGTTTGGTGTGCCTGTCGGCCCATTCCAGTAAATTTTCATCTCATCTCTTAAATGTGTGTAATTGATAGTGTTCTTGCGAAGAATGTTTTCATAAACTTAAACTTGAAAGTCTTTACTTTGATGAGGTTCTGATCATACTACTGAAACTGATTTCTCCATGGCAGGCTTCAGGACTTGGCAGGATATGGGGTGGCCCTTGCCACTGGTAATGTGTATGAAGATGCATTTCCTGGTCGCACTTTCAGGTCTCCTCTTACTAAACTTTTGGTGGAAAGTGGAAGAAATGGTAACTCCCAGATCTACTTGGAACTGTTACTTGTTACTGCTATTTCTGTTTCTATGTCTTGGAAGCATTTAAAGAATTAGTTAAGCATGAATGTTTTCAGGCAAAAGCAATGGAAAGGGGTATTATCTATATGAGAAGGGAAGTCGCCCTAATCCTGATCCCAGTGTGCAAAAAGTTGTTGATGAGTCTCGACGGCTAGTT
Organism: Piper longum; assembly: GCA_032619315.1. Lineage (NCBI taxonomy): Eukaryota > Viridiplantae > Streptophyta > Magnoliopsida > Piperales > Piperaceae > Piper > Piper longum. The sequence continues at coordinate 5,918 of JAVDBV010060524.1, forward strand.
AATATCATGCCTGGGGGAAAGGTTTCTAATCTTATGTCACACTTTGGTTAAACATATGATCATGTTGTTGATTTCATTATTTATCAAATGACATTTTGTTTTATGCGCTGTGGTAATTTGTATGTGGTCAACCAAAATACTACAGCCCATATCTGTGAGTGACCAAGAAATTCTGGAGATGATCCTCTTTCCTGTGGCAAATGAGGCATCTCGCGTGTTAGATGAGGGGATTGTTGTGAGAGCATCGGATCTTGACGTAGCATCTGTTCTTGGAATGAGCTTTCCTTCATACAGGTGAATATGGGAAACCTTTTGTCAAAGTTCCTTCAACAGTTGTGTTCCTGGAGTCTTGTTTTGCTTGCATGTTTTTGTCATGATCCATTTATGAAAATCTCTGTATGTAAATTTACCGGGACAATGGGTGCAGATAATAATGATGATTATGATGGGCTTCAACTTCGTCCTATGCGATTAGAACTTAAAAATAATGGTTGTTCATCTTTTCCACAGGGGTGGCATTCTTTTTTGGGCCGACTCAGTTGGATCTCAGCGTATATTTTCATGTCTGAAGAAGTGGGAGCAAGCGTATGGCAGCTTCTATCGACCATCCCCTGGGCTTCAGGAAAGGGCAAAGAAGGGTTTGTCATTGGTAAGTTATACCTTAAGGTATTTGATTAGATTCGTTTCAACGCTAGTGCTGATATAATTTAGTACAATTTTACTTGTATTTCTTTTAATATAAAATGTGATGAAATTACATTTCATTGGCAGGTCAAATTAAGGCATTTTCTATTTAATTTGAAATATTTTCTGTTAGGGATTTTTAGGATCAATAATGAGAGATTTATGGTGAAATTTCTCCTTAGTTGTTTGTATTTGTATCTTTATATAAATAGAGGAGCGGTCTTTTGTAATTGACATTGTCATGAATGAAAATTGAGCTTCTCTTATATCCTTCTCTTTTCTTTTTTATTTCTTCGACTCTACAATGATAACTTTTTGTGCTTATATTGCAGAGCGCACCTGTTTCCCAAATTCCAAAAGCACGCCTTTGAAAAGCCTCAATTTGTAAGTATGTTGTCTGTCATCAAACTAGGCTTCTCTTTTATCGGGAATAAGTCATGTTTGTTCCTTTTCTTACCATGAAGACGAGGAATAAGCTATGCCATCAATCGATTATGTATGCAACGAAATTTACTGATTGTATATATTACTGAATAATGTTAAACTTTCTTGAAAGCGAAGCATTCATAATCTAATAGTGAAAGGATAGTCAGGATCTCAAAGTAACCAATGGTGGTCGAACTCTAATGGCAGGTCATGGTGGTTTTAGTCTCTCTTAAACTTTAGAATTGCAGTAAAACTCCAAAGATAGAAAGGATTATCCTACTACTACTAATGACAAAGCACACAAGAGTTCTTTGTTATCATCATTGGTAGAACTCACTTGCATTTTTTATACGGAACAGACTTAGCAGTTTTCATGCATTGACAACTGTTTAAAGTGGGCTTCAATATTGCTGACGATACTTTGATTTGTGAAATGGCGTCCGATTTTTGTTGAGAACTTATCAGTTTTTACTTTTGAATTTCAAACATGAGCTACGTATCATTAGGTCTTGCAACCATTGTACAAGATTCTTTTTATTTTTTTGGAAACATATAAGTATGGCCAGGTCAGGTTGACGAGCTGGGCCAGCTTGACACATGGGTTGTGGCTGGCCATTGGCTGTAGTTTAAAATACCATACAGATTATCATGGTATAGTTAGTTCAACCATATTGAATTGAGCTCAACCTTGTTTCAAATTTATTTATAAAATATTTAATTATACATTAAAAATATTTTTACAATCAATATTTTATTAAATAATTGTTAAAATACTGTAATTTTCAATAAAAAATAGTTTTTTGAAAATTGTAGTTGATAGAACTGGATAGAAATTAGTAAAATGGTATGAAAATTTAAATTTTACTTAATTTTAAACGGGTACGCAATAATACCGAGGCAGGATCAAATCCGGGGTACAATGTGATATTTAAAACAATGGAAGAGGTATAACGAGTTGGGTACCAAACTGGGCAGGCCCATTGGGGCTTGGCCTCGTAAAGGGGGCCACTGTTTAAGAGCTATTAATTTCCACACATCCTCGTTCCCGATCCTCGTCCTTCCCCATGAAGCAAGGAGGAGCACGTACTTCCCCGGGTGTTGTGTATCAATAAATCTCTATTTAGCACGCAATAATAGGAAGTCGGGTCATTTTTTTATGAATAAAAATCACTTTCACCTTTTTTTTCTGTCAAAGTATCATCACATACACTCTATAATTTTAAAAAAATTACTTATATCCTTTAATTTTAAAAAATAATCATTTACAGCCCTAGATTGTAATTCCATTGAGTAAGTAGTTAACTATCGATGATGTGACTGAAGTTGAATTACATTTTAGTTAATAATGTGAAAAATCTCAAACATACCATCAAAGAAAAAATTAGTTTAATTGATGATACGACAAATTCAGACATATTTTCAAAATTATAAGTGATTACTTAATTTATTAGCAATAATATTATCGTTAATATATTTATTTTTAATCAATATAATAATTATTATTTAAGAAAATAATGTTAATTTTTTTTCTTGATGACATGTTCGAACTTGTCACATCATCAAGTTGAAAAATGGTCTAATTTTTGCCACATCATTAATATTTAATTATTTTTAATGATGTTAGAATTAAAAAAGTATAAATAATTATTTTTTAAAAGCAGGGGCTGAAAGTAATAACTGTTGCAAGGGTATAAATGATTTTTACTCTTTCATTTATTTAATATATGAAAGAGATCCAATTCCAAACAGAGCAGCATTCATGATACTTCTCAACGCAAAATTTACTGAATATTTATTTTATTAAAAAAATTGTTACATATCCCTAGATATTACTACTATTTTACTATTTGCTATTAGGAAAACATTAATTAAATATTTACTTTACAATTCTACTATTTCTTATTATAGCCCAAATATTTTTATAATGTTACCTATTTTTATTAAGATAATATTAATTAATTAATAATATAAAGGACCTAATAAAAATAAATGGGATATATTTGTAAGACCTGCATATGGTACGAGTCCCAACTTATAATATAATAAAACAAAGCAGTCTCTTGTGAAACGTTTCGACACAATATTTTTAATGAGAATTTTAAAAAGTTGGCATTAATTAGGAATCTAAAAATTGTACTATAATTTGGATTTAATCATAAATCCAATCCCCTTCACCTCATATCATCTAAAATATTATGTGATTTAAAATAAATAGAAGATAATAATTAATCAGAAGAAAATCCGGTTACATAATTATGCAGCTCTAAAATCTCGTTTGGGCTTCGTAACACAAATAGAGAGAAATGAACAATTCATGCAAGCAAGGAACTAAACTATCGAAAAAAAAATCTAAAATTTGTATTATATACTGCAAAATCTTCAATTAATCCAAACTGAAAGAGTAACAATAACAAATAATTTGAAAATTAGGAAAATGATCAACATGACTGCCTCTAGCAGCAATTGCTACTAATCATATCAACAATTTCCATTCCCGACGACTACATCAATGTATAACTCCACCTTGACTAACTCATGCATCAGTTTTCCAGAGGCCAGAAGCACCTTCAATGGCAACCACAAGGGCTATGCTTCATCACAACTCTAACGGCTCTATCTTCGATTTTGTGTCGCCATTCTCAACAGCACGCCTCGGCATTACAAGTAGGCTACTTCCACCATCAGCAGTCCTATGAGTAACTGTTCCAGATTGTGGAACATTCACAGCAGTTGTCACAGCAGCTCCTGTCAATCCATTTTCACTTGCCGTTTCTGCATGAATAGCAGCTTCTGGTGTAGCTGTTAACCAAGAATGGTTTCTTTCTGCTTCATTTACAAACAAAATCGGTTATTGAAGACAAAACATACAAAGTTTTACAAACATCATGCACCGCGATGTGATGTCAAACAATATTATTTAACAAATTTCATCCCAGTTACTTTTTCTTTGAAGACCAGAATCTCATTATTTGTGTACAAAGCAAGTGGGCAATACTGTTACACCACCCTGGAAGACCTATATATACATGTATGGGATGGTAAAAGAAACGAGACAATATACCTAAGAATCACTTAACAACCTAGAAGCTTAAAATAATTTTTCCCAGAGCAGCATTCTAGTCGACTATATCATCTTTTCCAAACAATTGGAATCTAGTCAAAATACGGAATATGGTATCTATTATTTGCGAAAGAAAAGCTCTTAATAAGTTATTGTGCATATATTTATAATAAATAAATAAACAAATAAATAAATAAATAAATAAACAGTGGTATGTTATAGTCATCATCATCATCATCAAACTCCTGTAGATCGAGGTTATGGAGACGTTCCTTTCAAAAAAAATATGTTAAGAAGAATATCATCCATAAATAATGCACTTCATCTTTACATAATGAACACCTAAAAAGTGACTGTCCACGATCAGGTGCAATTACTGATGATGGGCTAAAAGTAAAAAATTCTCCCACAGGTGATTATTCACCAAGGTGCCAACGTCTGCATTGGTATGAAATATGCAACTAAGATAGCATCAATAAAATAGATATTATATTAACTTACCTAACATGTATCATGTTACCTATTATGATCATTTTATTTACTTAAAATGTGGATAAAATTCCTTTAAAGAAATAGAGCATACCTTTAATTTTCCCACATGTGATGATCTTTTGAAGACAAGTGCGAAATGCCAACAAGATTTGTTTCTCCTGGTCTGCATATGCCTCTGAAGTTTCCTGGCCAGAGGGAAACCCCATAGAAGGAATTTTATCATTGTTGGCCATCCCAGATGGAGATGCTTGCGCCATTAGCATAGTATCCTGCTCATCACACATAAGGGCCAGTGTTCGTGGAGACATTGGTTTCTTCTCAATTTGAGCAGAATCTGAATTTAATTCTGCTCCTCCAGCCATGTCATCCTGGTTACCAAGTGATTGGTCACCATTAGGTTCTACATGTGAATCTGGTTGTTGTCTCGAGCAAATATTCTCACATTGATTCAAGGAAACAGCAGCCACATCATGATTTTGAGCAGGCTCAATATGATTTGATCCGTCTGCTTGTATCTTTTCCAGAATTTTTTTCTCTGTTCATTATTCATTCATAAAAAAGATGCTTCATATCAGGTATCTTAAAACTGATCAAGCACTATGTACAAAACAGCTCATTTTAAAATACATCCCATCCATAAATAGAATGAAGCTTTGTGTCAAAAACCTGTACCATCTAGTAAGCACTATCATTTAGAAAAGAAAGCAGGAAAAAGATACATATAGCAAGTATTAGATACAAAAATTATTTTTCTAGCTAACAAGTATTAGATACAAAAAATCTTTTTCTAGCTCAAAAAGATATATCCAGTTACTAGGAATTGTTCTTGTGCTATGTTCATGTAACTGATGAAGAGTATTAATTACCAAAAATTGCTAATTACATTTTTTTTATCACAATCTTGGAATCTTTTATCCAACTCAAAAGCTTGATCCCATAATTGTACGGTACACTATAATGACATATTACAGCCTTTGCACGTAACTATCGTAACGCTACCTTTTACTGCTTTTGCAGCTTCTCCTGCTACTGTCACCAAAACCTTACAGAGGTCCTTGACATCCTGAGGCTTCACTATATCAGCCATCAGAGACCTTCACAAGAAAAAGAAAAAAACAGGACCAGGCAAACTTCATTTCACATGTCAAAAATATAAGATATTGAGCAGCAAACATAGGAGTAAATGTCTTGTAGAATAAAGGAGTATAATACCTGTATGTGACTTTTGAAGAACCAACAACTCCAAAATTAACATGAGCTCCAGAAACAGGGTGTAAGGAAGGGGAAGAACTCGTCATCGAATGTGCTCCCTGAATTTAAAAAAAAATGTCTTGCCCATTAATTGTCAAAAGAAACATGCGTTCTATAAAATACAGAGAAGACTAGACCAAACTCAATGATCAATCAGAAAGTTGTAAGTCAGAAATATTAAGAGCAAAACAATTTGTAATAAGCTGTGTAAAATACCATATCTTAAGCTGTAGAGTTTTCATTAAATAAAATCATGCAAATGATACAAATTAACTCATTTAATTCTTGCATTCATCTGGTCAAATGCCTAGTCAACGTAATAAAAAAAACATTTCCTTCTCTAATACTAGTGCAATGCCTCTACCAGCAGATCACTTTGCAGGAAACAATTTTATATTCCAAACACTTTGATGGTATGCTATTCTCAACTTTTCCCCTCTTCATTTCAGAATTGGTCCCAACAAATTGAGTCAAAACACTTCACCCCTGATTCTACATCCACCACAAAATCTCCTTGATGTTGCTGAAATTCAAAATATTGATCCACTCTAATACTATAACAACAAATTTACTATCATTTATCTTCTCACTTGGCAGAAATTTCATCCAAACCATAAAGTTTTTACAGCTGATCATCATACCAAAAAATGACCCTTAGAATGTGGCGATGTCCTAAACCTTGGCTCCTGTTTGACAGAACAGTTATTCCATAGTTAATAATTACACAGGCTTAAACAGAAATTAACAGTCACATTTCAAATACCATACCATATTTAGCAGCAGAAAATTCTCAGATCAACATCATAAATTTATCAGCAAATATAAGTACCTGCGAAAAAAATGCACCTCTCTGGGTAAATGGGTCTTTAGACGTGAGTCCAAATTCCTGATTTTTCCTCCGTTTGCTGGGAGAAGGAACATAACCAGAAGATCCAATGGCCCCACTTATCGTGGCATTACAAGCCTGATGAAGGTACAAGGATTTTCCTTGGTCACCATGACAGAGGGACTGTCTCTCTTCACTTCCTTCGATGTTTTTACAATCAACGCATTTACAGTTTTCTGAACATAGAATGTTTGCTTGAAAGCACTCACAGTACTTCTTAAGGCATCCTGACTTTTTGCAATGGCATCCTTTGTTGTGCTTCACTACCATGGGCATTTCCCCGGCTTCTTCCTACATGAAGCCCAATCACATTAAATAAAGCAACAAATGTTAATACAGCACAATATGAAAAAATATGGAGCAAACAAGAAAACTTTGAAATCTTGTTCCAGTAGAATGTTACACAAAGAATATACCAAAGCCTAAAAAAGAATTCATCGGCCCTGACTTTCCGAGCATGGTATTAAAGCAGACAATGGAATCCAATATGAGGTTGAAGGTAGATGAAGATTAAAAAAAAAAACTGAAAAAAAAGCGGGTTTAAAAGAGCATTCACCATTGCAAACATCAAAGTGGCAGGGATCATTAAAAATTTTCAAATCAACCTATTAACGAAACTAATCCATTCTAAAAAATATATATTAAGCACTAACCCGGATATCTCGTGAAGCATGAGGACTGCTTGCTATCTTCGGTCTGAATGCATAAGGGTTTCTTTCTAGAGTAGCTTCAATTGCATCATGCCTAGCAGCCTCGTTCTCGACATTGTTATGGCAATTGCACCAATTGCAACCATCACAATAAACACCAGAAGCAAAACATTCACAATACCTAAGCAATAGGTCAAAGAAGTGGCAATAGTTTATAATCCAAGGCAAAACACACCATACATCATGCAAACAGGTAATTCATATAAAAAAGATAAACATGAAGTACTGCTAATAAATTAGAGCAACATATAAATCATATTTGTTCCATAGATTCATCTCATTGATAAGATTAATGTAAACTGGATCAAAGCTTAGAAAACGGTTACTCAATAACTTTAGGATACAATAGCCTAAGCTTAATCAAGGACCAAGCAACCATGTCTGTACGTAAGTATGCAAAATTAGCACAACACCATGTTTGGACATCAACCTGAAATATAAATATACATATGAGCTTACAGTTTCAAACACCGCGAATGCTTGCAGTTGCATTGCCTCTTTCTAGGAGTTCCACCTTTAGCTTCGAAGGAAGGCCGCAACCGTGATGAAATCTGTGAAGAATCCAGTTTCCTGACAAAGAAAATACATCAAATGGGGAAAAAGGATCAGCAAAAGTGACAACAAACTTTTAAAATGACATCCACGAGCGAGATGCAATCCTAAATTTTTTTTTTAAAAAAATAAATTCTTTAGCACATACATTGCCAAATCACCGAATTCACATTAAATTTGCTTCATACCACACACTGACGGATTGAAGCCGAAGTTCCAATTGTTATAATTTAGAGGTACACTGCCAATGCAAGAACCAAAACTAAATTTTTCTATCGAAGAGTATCATCATAACAATCTACAAAAAACCAGATCAATCTTCAACAGTCAACCCCAAGCACGAACACCAACAAATTCAACCACTCAAACCGAAAACCTCAATTCAAATCAGCACAAAAGAAAAAACCCAAAAAGGGTAAACCAATCACTTACATAGCCACAGGCACTCTCGGACGCATTAACCCCGGCTGCTGCGGAGGCTCCGACACAACCGCAGTCGCCGCAGCCTGCGCACGAGCCGGAGCGGGAGCGAACACAGTAAAGTCGAGCTTCCGGGCGAGCTTCCTCGGCGCCAATTCCACTGTCACCGCCGCCGACGTCGTCGTCATCGCCGGCGCCGGCGGGCGAGTCCCCGGCTCCATCCACCGCCGAAAAATCCGCGCCGCCAAAACCCCGCCAACACAACCCGAAGTCCAACCCCGAGATCAAGCGCCGCCGCCAACCATCCCCTCCTCCCCCCCAACCACTCCCAAACTCCGATCAGAGGAACCGTCGCGGATCCGGCGAATTCCGCGCCAAAACTCGCCGCGAAAGTCGCGGACGGGGAGGAGGCGGCGGTGCGTCGTGGGCAGGGCGGCGTCCGGCGATCGAATCCGCCGGAGAACGGCGAATTGGGTGGCGAAGCGGCGAAGATTAGGAGGTTTTGGGAGAAGGTTTTTGGATTTGGGGAGGGGGGGAGGCTTGGCTCTTTGCTCGTCCCTCGTCTCCTTTTTTTTTGAAACTTGGTGGCTTATTGTACGGTGGAGAATGAGCCTCGGCGCCATCGGACGGTGGTATTTGTGTGTTTGGCATCCACGGGTGGAATTCATAAAGGATGCTGGGAGATGGAACTGTGGCCGTTGATTTGTTGGCAAGCGCGGAGAACAGGGAATTGACTTGGGAATCTTTTTATACTTTGATGGAGCTTAAAATATTATGTTAAAAAAGACGGCTCGTTTGATGGTCCACTTGTGATTATTTAATTTAATATTTAAATTTTAAAAAAAATCAATTTAAAATTTAATTTGTTAATAAACGAGTTAAGTTTCGACCTGTAGTTGTACATGGTTTGATTTGAAATTCAATACTTTATATAAGGAATAAGAATTCTATCTTAAATTTATTTATATAAATATAACTAAATTATTAAATATTATTAAATGATATCAAATTTAAATAAATTTATGTATAATTAAATTAAATTATATGTATAATTATGTTAAATTTGAGATATTTTAATTGTAAATAAATTTTAGTAAAATTATACGAAAAATAATATCAATAAATGTGAATCAAATTACCTTGAACTCAAATCGGTTCGAATACTTCACCCAATCAATTTAAGTCAATTTCCCATCTAAGCCAACTATAGAGGATGGTTAAGTCATTGGGTAAAGAAATGTCATTAAATTGTAAATAAAGTATAAATTATGGACAAATTGTGAATAGAACACCATTCTGCTACTGCTATTACCTATTGATTGAACCAGCTCTTAACTTATATTATGTAGAAAAGAAAAATTTTAAGAGAAGCTATAGCTGATGTATGAACTTTTATTTTGCAGGAAAAAAATAAGAGAAATTATAACTGAAATATTATTTATGTGCCGTACACCTCTAATTTGTACTGTTAATTTAAATAATTTTGTTGTAAATCCTCTCTTACAATAAAAATAAAATTAAATAAATGAAAGTTTATAATTTTTGCCTTATATACTTTAATGTATATGACTTTTAATTTTTTTTTAAATAGGGTTGCGCACTATTGTTGAGGGAGCGTAGGGAGCAGGTCGGATTTTAAAGACTAACAAATAAACAAATAAAAAATACACATTAGATAAATTTTTTGCGTAAGTGGTTCCTCAACCAAATGCTCCAATTTAAATCTGTATTTGATTTGTAATAGGCTCATATTCACATTCTATTATTTTAATTTTTTTGCAAGTTACAAATTAAGTAAGATAAGGTATCTTTAGTGGCATGAAAGTAGTGTAAATAATATTAAAATCTTAAATTACCAACCTTAATAAAAGTAATTACATTTAATGTATTTTTTATATAAAATAATATTAAGTTAATCATTATGTGTACAAATTAAATATCTTTACATCCAAGTAAAATATAAAATAATCATAATTATTTTTAAATACTTTCATACACATAATTAATTTTCTTAGTTTTCTTAGTTTTAAGATGAGAATTCGGGTGCCAGTAGGCTAAGTTTGGATTGATCAGTCGGCGGGACATGGTCTCGGACTCGGCCACGGTCAGGCAACATCTTCGGACATACGAGCACAACAGCTGCGATGTGTAAATGGATACAGATGGTACCTCCTCCTGGACTGTCCAAAACAGTACCCAAGTGCAGCTATGCTACTCTCAACCGGGTAACAGCAGCAATCAGCTGCCCGAACCAAATTAACTAAATCCCGTTCAGCAGCCAAATTTCAAAAATAGAATTGAATTATGCCCAAAATCGAACCGAGCAGAATCAAAATATTTCAGTTTGGCCGATTTAGTAGCTTAATAACCGAATGGAATGATAGTTTATAAAAAAAAATAGATTTATTTAATTATTTAATCAAAATATATTATTATTTTAGTGAAGATAATCATTTAATAAGTAAATTTATATATATATATATATATCATATTAAACAAATAAAAATTTATCATAAAATTATTATAATTTTATGATAATTAATATAAAATAGATTTTATAACATTTTTTTTAAAGAAAATCGGTTCCTTTCAATTTCGAATTGAAATAGCCAGCCATATGGCTTGTTTGCCTGTTACCCGGCTGAAAATTGAACCAGATTAGTTCAAAGCCCAACTGAAATTGCTAATTCAATTTCAGTTCGGTTCGGTTTTTACTCGTCAAAATATGCTCACCCTTAGCTGCTACGACCATGGAGTTCTGCCAAGATTTTGTTGGAGTTTTTCCTTCCCACGAGGAGCAGCGAACGAAAAAAGGAAGAAACGAGCAGCGGGGACGAAGTGAGTGCCGCAACGCTCATTCCAGAGACTACGATCACTGCAACATTGCAAGGCCTTGAACCGAGTCAGAAGAGTGAGTATTGCAGCGCTAATATTTCCTAGAATGAGCGCCGTGGTGCTGCAGACTTGAAACCAAGTCAGAAGAGTGAGTGATGCGGCATTGATATTCCCTAGAATAAGCATCGGGTGGCAAACACATTTTTTGAATACAAATACGTCGTTTCATGTATTCTTTGAGCAGCGGATCAATTTCTTTTTAGAGTGCCTGTGGTTTTGGGTGTGGAGAAGAGGAACACACACTTTATTGTGAGAAGGAGACCGTGCTCTCTGGATTGAGATCGATTTGGTCGTTGATCTCTTTACTAAGTTTTCAACCAAATATGGTTCTTCATCAACATCAACACCGATTTGGTTTGTTTCCGTTTTCTCAACCCTATTTTATATCAATATTGTTTGCGATTGATTATGTATTAATCTGTGGTTGTGGAGAAAAAGATGGCAGATGCACAATTTGTTGAGAAAGATGAGATTGCCAGGGCAGATATGCTGTTGGGGATATTGTTTAATGCATAAACTATTGATATTAGTGCTAAAAATTTGTGGGATAGCCTTCCCATGGTATACGATGGTGAACAAGAATTTTTTGAGAAGGCTTTTGTACAATTTGACGATGAAGGATGATAATTCTGTTTACGAGCACTTGAAGAGTTCAACTCTTTGGTGAACAAATTGTTGAGAACATGTAAGGAAAGTAACGAGGAATAATAAACTACTTTACTCCCGTGTTCTTTGCCAGATTCATGGGACAATATGATTATAAGTTTAAGCATGTCACTAAACTTGACTTAGACTGTGTGGTTTCATCACTTCTGTCAAAGGAGTTGAGAAAGAAGTCATCAGGGAAACCTACTTCATCTTTAGGGGGAAAACCTTGGTTCATGAGCAGGCAATGGTAAAATAAGGAAGACAAACAATGATGATACATGCAATGGTGACTTCAAAGAAAAAAATGACATCATATGTTTTTATTATGACAAGATTGGTCACGTTAAAAAGTGTTGTCATAAATTCAATGAACAACAAAGGTAGAAGAATAAAAATCAAGAGGAAGAGGCTGAAAAAGAAAATAATTTGATTGACCGTGACTTGGTAGTGATGTCTTTTGTATCGATAAGTGTAGCGGTGTAAAACCCCTTTTCGGGTTAGGGTTTTACCCGATTTGAGTTTTGCCCTATTCGGGTTAGTATCGAATTGGTTCGAGCGAGATCGAGCCAAACTAGTTTCAGATTATGAGTATGGGCCTAAATGGCCATATGAACATGTTATGGAGGCTGAGTATGCCCGACATGCAAATTATAAGATCATGAGTTATTAGTGTATACTGAGGTATACTGATTTGTTTTTATGTATTAGACAGGATTTTAGGCGTAGATTTAGGCCGTTACGACGTTTAGTATCCGTTTGGGATTTTATGGGTACATCATTTGCATGCATCATAGGAATTTTAGATCACTCGATTTATGCCCCTGTGGGCCCAGTTTGATTGAGTTCAGTGTTCGAGGCCCATTTAGCCTTCTTACATC
>JAVDBV010060525.1:0-14247 GCA_032619315.1 Piper longum
AAAATAATTATCTACTCGTAATAAAATCTAAAAAAAATCTAGAAAAATCGGGAAAATTCCCATAAAATAAAATAAACACATAAAAATCAAAATGACATGCTCTATAACTATGAACCCACCCAAGCTGCCCGTAACGCGTCCTAACGCGGTAAACGGCCTAAAACTAATTCTACGATTAAAGTAAATAATTAAAAAAAAACTTGACTGCATACTCTCATATATTCTGATAACTCATTCTTTTCTGCTGTATTCATGACGTTATCATCATATATTTGGGTACACATGACCCCTCGTAGCTCATACACGCGACTGGCGTCGGCTCAGTACACGTGTTCTGAACATACTCGACTCGAAAATAACGGTCGAACCGACCGGTTCTAAATATAAAACCCTGACTCGAATCGTGGGTTTTACAAAATAGGTTGTTATTGAATGCAAAATGAAATATTTAGAGAACCTTATATTCCACTACATTTAAGAAACTCCATTAAAATTCTTATACTCCGCTCATAAACCTAACATATATCTTATACAACCCATCATCCAATTCATTTTTGGGTTAGCTCTTACATAAGTAAGAATGATCTAACCAAAATATAAATTAATGAGCCTAAATAATTTTTTACACATAATTAATCAAAATTAAAGATTTTTGAATAATTTTTTTAATATTATATTGGATCTTATTTTCATTGTTATTGGATGTAAAACTAAGTATTTAAGAGAACCTACTATTTATTAGTACTAACTTAGCTATTGATGTATGGAGTTGATTAGATTCTATATCTTCTATTTTATAATTGTATAATAATGGAATGTCTTGGTGTATGCCTTGTGGAGTAACCCATCTTGATAATCCACGTTAATATTGTGAGTGAATTTCTTTTATTTTATATTATTTACACAAGATGTTATTTACCGGTGGAGTTATTTGCTAATGGTTTTGTTGGTGGTTATCCCGCCCTTTTGGAGATCTTACATGAAAGAGGATATAGTGGTGCCTAGTTTTAATAAGCAGGCTTCACGTCAAAACACTTTAAAAAAACGTTTCAAGCTACCATGAACTCCGAACTATGCAGTTCAGACAAAAAATTCTCAACTATTTCTAAGCATTACCTTAGATACAAAAAAAAAACTTTATTTAAAAATTCACAACTAAATAAAATCACACACAAAAAAATGCAATTAGCTTGGCCCACACAATGTGTGGACTAAATGAAAATTTTTTATAATTTTTATTGAAAAAATAAAATAAAAAACATATAACATTAAATAATATTTAAAAACATTCTCTAATAAAATAAGATAAATACATATATAATAATTTTATAATTTATAAAATTTAATAAAAATAATCTACAAATTTTTAGTTGAAAATTCGTATTAAATATTATTTTATCAAAGTTAAAACTAAAGATTTACATTAAATGTCTATTGTAATTTGTCTTTTATTAAAAAGATTCAAACTTCTAATTAGTTGTCAATTTTTAATTATCAAAATTTTATCTAAATGTTATATAATTAATTAAAATTATACATTAATTTTTTTTATTATTTCTAATATACAATATATTTTAATTTAATTAATAATATATAAATAAATATAAAATAATCTAAAATGCAAATATAAATAAATATTTAATTTTGAACATAGTTTTTTTAAATATATTTAAAAATATCGTATTCAATGAAATCAATTTAGAATTATCAAAAATAAAAATTATATGATGAAATTTTATTGTTTTTGCTTTTCGCTGTACATGAAAAAGAACTTTGTTCTAGATCTAGCGTCAATATTAGATCTAGGCCGAACTTTCTGTACGTTATGATTCTGCAAAATCTTTGTGACAGTGGAAAACCCTTCAGTCTATCAGAGCCCCAAAATTGCAAGTCTAACCTGACAGCCTGCAAAAACTGGTCAATGTCTGATTGGAAAGGCAGAAATCTAATGATTCTTTTGTTCCTTCAAAAGCAAGTTATTAGTTACATGTTATCACATCCCCCTCTCTAAGTTCACATTTCATACTCCGTTAATTGGTTTGTAATGCATATTAGCAGACAAATCTCATCCAAAGCAACAAAAGCAAAACTCTTCAGCTCTCAGCTCTCTAATACACACTTTGCCCAATGTTATAAAATATATTTGGATTCAACCTTCGCTGAGCCCAAAGTTTTAAATACTATATCCGGGTTATTATGCAAATTTTTAGACGGTGAGGGGCACGGCATTTTTAGCTCAACCAGGTCAAACTAGGTAAAATAAAATAATTTATTAAATATTAAAATATTTTTAAATTAATATTTAATTAAATAACAATTAAAATATCATAATATTTTTTCTAAAAAAAACAGGGTTTCGAGAAAATACCAAATTTAAAAACGGGGATACAAATTAAAATAAATTAAAATGTCCAAAAATTTAACGGAACCAAATTTAAACATGGTGCATGGCACCCGAGTTGAATGATGTATTTAAAATATGATATTTAAAATAATTATTGAGCCAAGTACCTAATTAAAACAAGGGGGAGGGTGAAGAATTGGACATGCCAGCCTTTGCATTGGTACCTATAAAACAGCTTGTTGAAGCTACTGTCATCTTCTCGGAGTTCTCACTGGATATTATACACGAGAAAACTATAGTACAATGTCACAGCAACAAAGTTCTACAGCGTTTCAGAAACCACAGTATAAAAGGAGTACACTGCATAGCATGGCCAAACTATCACAAAAAAAAAAAAAAAAAAGCTAATCTTACACACAAGCTAAACAGACGAGTGTCAGAAAAAAGAGCCATGCCATGGAAACAGAACTTGTTTATCACTCTTTGTTTTATTTTGGTTGGTACCGAACTCAAAACCAAAAATACCAATTTCTTTTGCAGTTGAAAGCCTGGAGCTTTCTCACTTTTCTACTAGTATAACACAAAGCAAACAGGTCCAAATGGTACAGAGCCTCTAGCAATACAGAGTCAAGCAAAAAATTGTTTCCATTACCATCAAAATGACAGCATGCATGAGCTTGTCATAGGAAAACGATCATAGGTAGTCTTGTGATGGTGTGATCAAGAGTGATGCAAGCAAGAAACTACCGGTTATGCAGAGCATCTGGGCAGCTGGGCACTCGCCGTTTCTCGTCAGTGAACTCTCTGCTCTTCTTGGAACTGGCAGGAAGAGACATGGGCAACTCCACAACCTCAGCATTGGCCTCTTGCAATACTTTCCGGAAGTGATACTTTACAGGGTACAACCTTGCCGCCATGGGCATGTGGAGGTGGAACACAATCAAGTCCACGGAGGAAAGGAAGAAGAAGGAGAAGAGAAAAACCATGCGAGGTATCCCCATGCTTTTCTTTTGATGGTAGAAAGAAGAAGAGACGAATAAGTGGTATCTTGTGAAAGCTAATTTGTTGCAGATTTGGAAAGGAGGTGATCAAATCATTGGAAAGGATCGTTTACAGAGGAGTGCACGTGATGACAGACTAAGGGACGAGCTAGTAGTGGAGGGAGCTTTGGTACAGGAAGGAGGAGGTGGCATGGTCATTGTTGAAGGGCTAACAATCCAGTAGCAGTGGTACTAAAAGAGATATATAGTAATGTTCAAGGTGGAGCTTTCTGTACCTTGATTGAGCTTCGTTTGATTGGATACTTCAATTCAAATTAGACTTGATTTCAAATGAACTAAGTGAAGCTTGTGTCGAAGTTAGACTTGATAACAAATAAACTAAGTGCAGCTTGTCTATCATTGCAGTTTTAAATGTCGTCTGGTAGTACTGACTGTCGGATCCAACTATACCGTGCTTCTGTTCACATTTAGTACAATTTAGGCTTCAGTACCATTTATTGGTAATCAATTGTTTAATATGATATTTTGCAAAATCTAGTTTTTTCGGTATTATAATTAATATTTAATTAAATATCAATCACAAAAAATAATTTCAATGTCTAATAGAACATTTTATTTAAAATTTTAAAATCCAATCAAAACTAGTTAAGCCAAATATATTATATATCATGCATTGACTATAAATTGAGTATAGTAAGTGATACATTATTTAAAAGAATTAGTGATCGATGAAATTTGAGTTAGTGATTACATAATATCCCCTCACAAAAATTTCTTTCTATTTTTCTTTTACTTGCTATATAAAATTTTGTAGATGTATGCACTAGTAAAAATACAGCTTCAAGCAAACGCTAGCTGCTAATGCAATTGCTAAAAGCTAGGTTTAATGCCATTGCAAATAATATTTATGACTAGATTTCCGATCAGATATGCGCGATTATTGAAGCCGTTGTAATAAACCAAAAAAAATTGTGGATACAAAATTGCAAGTGCTTTGTTACATATACTTGGTTGTGAAATTTTCAATGGTAAAGTAATATTTCCCATAATTAGTTCGTCAAGTTAATTTACATCTAATATTTATTAAAGTATGATCTAATATATTAATGAAGATAGATTAATAATTTTTAACTTTGTTAATTATTTTTTAAAAATGACTAAACCTATCAATTTATATTAATTATGCTAGACTATTATATGTAGTATTAGAGTAAACTTGGGATTGTGTTTAAAGATGAGAGTCTCTCTAGATATAGATTTCTTGACTCATGACCCACGGAAAGGAGTTTTTAGGATAAAATTTTTTTAAAGCAGGTAAAATATAAGATCTCTTTTAATTAATTAATCTAGTTAGTCTTACATTTAGTATTTAGTGAGATAAAATCTAATATACTAGTGGGGATATGTCTATAATCTTTAATTTGATTAATTAGTTTTAAAAAAATGACTAAGTCTATTAATTATACTAATTATTTGAAGCTCTTCTAGTAGAAATGAAATATCCAAAAAACACAAATCGGTAGAAGTCTTACTTGTGTGTTACAATAAAATAGTATAAAAATTATTATTTTTTAGTGAAAGATCAATGCTTTTACCCTTAATTATGATATATAGATTACGTAGATTTGTCATTCTTTTGTGCTCAGCAAGGAGAGCCAATCCATCAGGTCCTTAATCCTTAGTGAGCCAAACTCAAAGAACCATTTCAAATTGCATGATCCCATGAACGAGTTCTTACATACAATTCTATTTTTAAAACTTCGTTTTCATACAAAATTTCTCCAAGTTGAATGCAGCTATGTGGTTATGAATGATTTTGATTAACACTTAATGATAGACATTGTATAATTTGGCTTAGTAATATCAATTCAAGATCACATTTAATACATCTTAAACTGTGATTTTATCATGAGTAGTTTTGATTTCATTATTACGAAAATCTTACTGAACTTATAATTAGTCTAGAGTATAATTCTACTTGAAATAAATTATTACATTATGTTTTATTTAGTCCTCCCTAAAGCCCAATTTTTCATCATTAAATTGAGCTGAAGCCAAGATTAAATTGACAAGTTCACGTCGTGGCCTAAATGGTCCAACTAGAAGCCCGTTCCCAAAGCGCAAACCACAAGCCCTTGAACCCAAATCCAATTTCTAAACAATGCGTGATTTAGTTGTGATCATTTAATAATACCATCTGAATAATTGAAGTATGATTTCCAAAAGCCTGCTGCTCGAAGCATATTGCTGAGCCAAATATAAACAGTTCATGGTTGAAAACTTTCTCATTTCCATGTTCTGATTTGCATGAAATTTGGTACACTACTAAATTTTGATGTTTCAGAAATATCTTCAAAGTAGGTACATGAGTTTGAACATGAAAGAACTAGAACATAAACTTGAGCATGACATCAAGTTTTGTAAATATTTTGTGACATATGATGGAACTCTTTTAATTATCAGAAAAGCTTTCACTCGAGATGTAATTAAAACTTAATTACATAAATAAAAAGAGTGGTAATTAGCTATAAAGTTTTATAGCCGATCTAGTTGAGAAGAACCAATAACAGGTAATCAAATCAACACCCATTAAATACCTTTAGGAAAATGCCCTTCAGGGTTCTAAATGCAACTTCATCATGTCTTTGTATGTGCATCAAATTTCACAACTTCCAAACTTTGACAAAGCCACTAACATTGTAAAAATATTAGCTTTCAAAAGGACGTATACTTGTACCTTTAGGGTCCCTTTGATTGCATGAGAATAATGTAAAAGTGAAAAAATAATTCATAGAAAATGGAAATGCAATGAAAAGAAATGACATGAAAATTTTAAAGATTTCCAATATATATTTCGATTTTAGGTAAGGATGGCAAGCAAGCCAAGCTGAGCCGGCTTTGATTTCTGAGCCAAGCTTACTTGTAAAAATATTAGCTTTAAAAAGGACATATACTTGTACTGTTAAGGTCCCTTTGATTGGCATGAGAATAGTGTAAAAGTGAAAAAATAATTCATAAAAAATGGAAATGCAATGAAAATAGATGACATGAAAATTTTAAAGATTTCTCATACATGTTTTGGGATGGCAGGTGAGTTGAGCCGAGCCAAGTAAGCACGGCTCGTTTGATTTCTGAGTCGAGCTCAACTCGAGCTCAATTTTGAGCGAAGTTTGACTCTACTCAAGCATAAAACCTGAACCTAGCTAAGCCATAAATTCTGGCTTGTGAGTCAAGCTCAGCTCGGCTCAAGACCGAGCTAGAGGTTGAGATGTTGGGATTTCAATTGAGAGCCCAACATAACTTCTTTTATTTTTTTAAACAAAAGAACAAAACAGAGCCTAGTGAGCTAAGCCCACTGGGCTGAAAAAAAATGAGTTGTTGGGGTTCTCTATAAGATCAAGCTGGTTCGTTATAATCAAGCTCATGAGCCGAGCCGATTTTGAATGTACTGACTTGCCATTTTTTATAAATAATTAATCCAAAAGACTGCCCGTTCTTAATAAATGCGAAGAAGTAAATAGGTTTCATGAGTACTCGGAAAATATAAATAAGCTAGACTTTGTTAACATTCACATAATATACTAATAACAAATCTACATCATAATAAAAATATATACAATTCCAATATACCAAATAAGTTGTAACACCCTAATTTAGCACAAAAAAGGAACTGAATTTTGATGTTATAATTCACAAAAGCAATTCATTTGACTACCCCCACATACAAACTTTATGGAAGCTGATCTCAACCCTCAACGATGCATAAGACTTTAACTTATAAGGTTTATATATACAATATGTTCTGATCATATTATTATAAAAAGATTCATACTCTTAAGGCTCATAATATGAGCGCTCTGGATTACTAAAGAGGTAGCACCTCTCCTGCATGTGGCACCCCGATTTTGGTTCACTTAAGAAGCGGATCGAAAATGTCATGATTGAGTCAAGTTATGTCTAAAATAACTAGTATATAAGACTCGATCAATAACATAGATTGAAATAGCCCACTTGACATCAAGAGAATGAAAGGCATTGTTAAATATGAGTGAAAACACATTAAATATAAATGAAAGTATGAAAGAAAATAATTGTGTTGAGCTCAAGTGTGTGTAACACTTTTCTATCCTCCTACCAAAACCTACTCAAGATTGCCAGACCTACATATATAATAGAAAAAATGTGAATAATGAATGTTACTAGTCCATAAATAACTAATAGTGAAACTAGCACAGGAAAGCTAACCCTCTTGTTAAATGAAAACATTTATATACTCCATTATAAAATCTCTCATAAGGGCGCTAATTAGAAGCTGTCGTCCTCAGATTGTTAGCATCCCATTCTTATTCATCTCATTCCTCTACAACTTTAAAAACTATACCTTGCACAGGAACCTTAATTTCTTTTCCTTTTTTTTTCAACCCTCTACATCTTCTATATTAATCTTAGCCCTGAGTACAGAGACTAAGTACTCTGAAGCATGCACCTTTAGAACCACAAGTCTAGACATGTGCTATATTACAGAACCCGTAAACCTCCACACTTCTCTAGGTTTGAGAAACTCAAAGGTGGAGTTGTCAGATTCCTCGGGAATGGAAGAGAGGTTCACCAAATTCAGAGCCCGTTTTGATTAACGCGCGCCCGCTCGCGTAACGCGGTTGTTAGTTTTGTTTGTCTCACATCTCATCGGAAAACTTGAGAAAAATCATATATAGGCCTAAGAAGGGATTTATATAATAGGCCTGGAGGCAATTTACGATGGATCTTGTTTTCGAAATCAAACTCGAGGGTTCGTAATCACGGAAGTAAAATGTGACTAAATGACCCGTGTTAAGTGGGGTCCTATAAAACAACCACTTAATATGTCCTACGAACTGGAAATCAAATCAGTAATATAGTATAACGATAAAAATTGAAAAGAGTCATAACATACCTGTGGTCCAAGCTCTAAACGTGACGTCTCATCTAAGGCGAGCTTAAACTATGAAACCTACATTGAAACCCACTCTTAAGTAAAATATTGACATCCCCATATGATGTATGATCGTGATATATACTTGCATCATCAATACATTCTAATAAATAATATAGTGCTAAATAAACCTACAACTAAACATACAACATGCAAATCGAGACATAATAAAGGAAATAACTAATAAAAATAAATAATAAATAGATACAATCATGAATAAATAGATAAATAATAAATTCAAGAAAATAACAATACTCAAATAATAAAATAACAATATCATTATATTATATAAATACTTTGTTAAACATTAGTAAATATTACATATACTCGTTTTAGTAAACATATCAAAAATTAAATAAATAAATACACAATCATTTCACAAATAAATAAATAAACAAATAATTTTTTAATATTAATTATCTTGAATAATAATAATATCATAATTATCTAATCCGAAGTACATAATTAAATACAAATAATTAATAACATACATGCAATGAACAAATACATAAATAAATAAATAAACAAATTTATTAAACATGAATAAAATTAATATTAATAATTTAATATATCAATAATAATAATAAGCAATGACATAAGCATTCATCATATACAACAACTATATAAATAAACGAAATAAAAAATAATGAATAAATAAATAAGTAAAAAAATAAAAAAATAAAAAAAATCATAATGTGAAAATATACTAAATAATGTAAATATACATCTAAACTAATTTAGGGGTTCTCAGATTACCAAAATCGGTTGTAAAATGGCTGAAAATGAGGTCAACCAAGTAAACTCGGGCGAGCCGACCGAGTCGAGCTAAGTCAACTCAACCGAGTCAAGTAACAGTGCTGGGTCGGGTAGCTGGACACGGGCACGGGCTCAAGCCAAGCATGACCATGGGACTGCTAGGCATGTGAATTGGGTCAGGTAGGCGGACACGAATGCAGGTAGGCGGGTCTAACGGCGGTGCAGCTGAGGTCGCCACTGATCAGGATCGACAGTCCCGACTATGAGGAAGATGATGGCGGTCGTGATCAGTGGAGTCTGGCCACTGGTTAGCTGTAAAATAACCTTAAAGGGCTAAATTGCCGTCAGGTGCAATGGCATCACTAGCGGCGGTCGCAGCCATCGCGGTAGTCATGGGTGGTCTAAATATGAAGATCTCGGCAAGATGAACCTATCTGTGTTGTTGGATCGGTTGAAGGTGGCTCACTGATGCTGAAAACCGGCCCGAATAGTGGCAGCGGCAATGGAAACCAACTGTGAAAACTCCATCGCTGGCGGTGACTACGGAAGCTCCGGTGGTCGTGAGAGGTATGAATAGAAAGCCTATCAGAAGGCGCTCTTGGGGGTGCTGGTCTAGTGGCTGGGGGTGAGCTAGAGACTTGCCAACAGCGAGCTGAAGTGGTAGTGGTGCTAGGGGTGTAAACTCAATAAATCAATGGAAATCTCTGAAAAATAACTGGGTGAATGCTAGAGTTAAAGTGGACAACTCTAATCTTGCCATGTGGCAAGATCGTCACATCTGACAACTTGTGACCTAGTGGGGACCACCGATGGGTATATGAAATATTTATATGGATAGAAATCTCATATCGAGATTGTCTAAAGTTAAAACTAACTCAAGTCCTAAAAGTGACTCTATAGGTGTGAATCAAGGCAAGATGACTAAATGGGCCTCGAACCATCAACTCAATTGGGTGAAAACCTACAACTCAATCGAGCTGGGTCCATAAGGGAATAATTCGGTGATCTAAAATCCTTATAATGCATGCAAATGAGATACCCTGAAATCCCAAGCGGATACTAAATGCTCCAACGGTTTAAATCTAGGCCTAAAACCGTGGCTAACCCATGAAAATCATATGTATACCTTGCGTAGACACTTATAAGTCATGCTCTGTTGTATCCTAACTCAAGCTATCATCTATATGTCGGGCATACTCAGCCATCGTAGCATGCTCATACAGCCATTTGGGCCCCATACTCATGGTTTGAAAACTAGTCTGGCTCAAGCTCCCTGGAACCGACTCAAAACTCGCCTGAACTGGGCAAGCTACAAATAGTTAAAACCCTAACCCGAAGATGGGTTTTACACTACATCTAAGAGGGTAACTTTATAGATGTTATGATAACTCTGAGTTACACAAAGAAAAAACCTCCAATGCAGCTAAGAGTTTAAGTTTTTCATAATGCAGATGCATAATTCGGTTTATATATTTAGTTTCAATCTTTGAGTTAGGTAATGTATTCTTATATGATGTTGATATTGAAGTAAAGTAAACACTGGGTCGTGGTTACCTGTTCCACATGCCCTACAGACAAAAATTGAATACACGAAGGCATCATCGTATCCCATTGTGTCAAATCCTAACAATCGGGTCATCATGTGGACCCTTCAAGTGACATGACCCCGTAAGCTCCTCCAATCCTTGTCTTTCTATCACACACACACACACACACACACACACACACACACACACACACACACACACACACACACACACACACACACTCACACACCCAGATAGCTACATCCAAATATGTCTTGCGTACTTTGATTGCTCCTCGTCATTTTTCGAGACTTTGAGGCTTATACACCCTCTATATAATTGTTAACACCCTACATGACGATAATAATAATACAGTAATAAATCACGCACCACATAATATATGAAGTTCACCCACCCATCATACGTAGATCATGTAACCCGTAGTTCCCAAAATTCATAAAACCCCAAAATCTCAAAATACACAAGTTATAATACTCAAATACATGGGTCCGATACAAAACTCACCACGATACAAACACAAGTACCATCCCCTGCCATAAGCCTATCGATCCGTCCACCTCCATCGGTTACAGACATGAACACTCACTAACATACATATAGGGAAAATTGTTAGTAATGAAGCAAGTGTGATCACCGGTCTAAAAATAATGACTAATAAAATAATATTGAGAGATGAGTGTCTTAATACTCACGAGAATTCATAAACTTCCATAATACATTATAAGGGAGTAAGTTTGGGCAAACATGATAGAATATCATAAAACATGCTAGATCAAATCAACGGCTTCGTACTTTCATTAATACATACTTACATTATGTACTCACATCTTCCCTATATCGCCCGCTACAACACTCAGGTGGCATGAAACAATGATAGTGCCAAAATTTCCAAAAACGCACTACATTCACACTACCCTACTTACATTGTACTACTTTAGGGTGAAAATGAGTACTAGTGCAATTCGTCTATACCTATACCACTCACTCTCATATTTTTGGAAACCATAAAAATTTGCATATGCTTATATAGTAAGCTTAGGTAGGGATTATATCATTAGTTTTCTTGATCTACCAATTCTAAAACTATCAAGGGATCTTATCCTTGAAGTTTTGTTAAACTGCAAAAAATTTTGCTAAATGTCCTGCCATCGGAGGGATCGATGAAATGTCAATGACGTCATCCTAAGTCTAAAACTTAGTGAAAACCTCATTCATGGAGCCAAGCAGAGATGAAACAGAAGAGTCCTATGGACCAGGATGAGTTGAGCTCATTGTCTTAACTCTACAAGCTCACTCATTAAAGAGATGAAACCTCAATTATGATTAGATTGCATTGGCACACAAAACGCGGCTACTCCTCCACACATGCACGATTAAAAAAAAATTACTTACCTTAATTTTCTTACTTAATATAGTGTTTGACTTCATTAGGTAATCATAGTTAGGGTTGGGTGTTGCATGTTCCCTTAGTGAAACTCTCATACCTAGTTTTGTCAAATATATTTAAGTGAACGATTTTTCGGACGGGCCAAACAGTATCGAAATAAGCTCAAATTTTCCAAGTTGTCCTTGACACTCTAAGGGGTTGTTGGCATAAAAATTACCAAATACTGGCACATGAGACAACATGGTAAAGAAGGCCTACTAAAGTTGGACTAAGGTGATGAGAATAGCGTTCCTGGGCCGCGCACCAATTTTGCTAAGTGTCGTTCATAGGCTTGGAGACTTCAAATGGGTCTGGGTAAGTGGTTAGTGCTCGCCAACACTGTGTGCTTGATTCCAATAAGCTTTTAGGACAAAATAAAAAGTATTTGGTCCTAAGGGGACTAGAAATTGGAGGTATTGGCTTGGTCATTTCTACAGCTTGGTAGACCCTATTGGGCTTGAGAAAATTTTAACACAAGATCTGCTAAGCCAAATGCTCCCAAATTTTAATATAGCTTTGTAGGGACATACTATAAAGTGTGAGAAATTTCATGCAATTTCATCACCATTTATCTAGGATTTTAGATTTTACATCCATGAGTTACAGACCTAGCGTTTCACCTTGTATTCCTGCACACTCCAGGAAATTGTTCAAGCTAGCTCCATTTATTTTTAAATTAGACCAAAACATACAGGTTTTTAGTAGACAATTATTGAGTCCAACCATAATTTTTATATATTTCATTAACATCTTTTAATTAGCTCATAATGGAGCACAAGCTCAGAGCATGGCAAGGCACACAAACATCACAATATACATACCAAAAATTAGAGGTTTTGTTCAAGCCTATACATATATCAACAAGCATGTATAAGTTAGATATCATCGGCAACCTACATGAGGTGTAAAAATTGGGGAAATGTGCAACCTGGTCACATGGATCGTAAAAGTTGCCACACATCGCAAAGAATGGCATCTCTACAACATCATACAAGTCATATCAGATGAAAAGATGAACGTCAAAGTTGTAGATCATAACACAAAAAACTAAACAGCAAGAACAAAGGCCTTCTAGAACATAACTTATGAATTGTTTTCTAGATCTGTGAAAAATAGTGACCATCGACCATTTAAAAATATGTAACAATTAATTTATACATGAAAAAACTATGAGGGAACCATTTATTTACTACTAACTCAACTAGATCAAGGAACCAATCATACAATAATTTAAAACATGTATCAACCTAGGCAGATTTAGCACCAAACGCACACATCAAGTAAGGAGGGGAGAAAGGTTTACCTTCGACGAACTAAGGGGAGGCCTCCGAGGGCTTCCCACCCCATGACCTACAACCCTTGTAAAACCTATGATTTGAGTCACGGTTTTATAGTCATTAGCCGATCGGTTCAACCGTTAGTTCAAGTTGAGTATATTTCAGAACACGTGTACTGAGCCGATGCCGGTCACGTGTATGAGCTGTGAGGGTCATGTGTACCCGAGTATGTGATGATAACGTCATGAATGAATAGAGAATGAGTTATCAGAATATACAGTGATGATTTTAGATTTCTTCATTTTGTGACCGCAGAAATAGTTTTATGCCGTTTACCGCGTTAGGATGCGTTATGGGTAGTTTTCGGTGGGTTGATAGCTATAGAGCATATCATTTGGATGTTGTGATGTTGTGTTATTTAAGGGAATTTTCCCCAATTTTTCTAGAATCGCCTCTCCACCCCACGACGGCATCGCCATGCCACCCCGAGTTCTCCCTACCTTTGCCCAACTACCATGACGCAAGGAAACCGCGCCGTACGTCGTGCTTTCGTCGCCGATCGCGCCGCCGCTGTGATCGAGTGGTAGCCACAACCTCCTCGACCCCCAGCGACCTTCCCCGACCAAAGCGCCGCCGATCGCCGCCCTGGCTGGCCGGATCTAGCCACTCATAGCCGCTGCCTATTTTTGGCATTTTTCGGTGAGCCGCCATGTTCGTTAGCTGCGTTGACACCACAGACACATCGGGCACGCTGAGCCGATTCCGATGGTACCCTATACAGCCCCGATCCGACCAGTAGACGCCGCCGGAGACTCTAGCCGGAAAACAGTAGGAATGTCGCCGGAAAACCACTCAGTTGCCGGAAAACCGGATCGATGGAATTCACCGGGTCTTTCGCTGAGTTCATCTAGTCGAACCCGATCG
>JAVDBV010060526.1:0-16355 GCA_032619315.1 Piper longum
TATATATATATATATATATATATATATATAAATTATTGTTCACTTGCTTTTGTAAATATAACAAAATGCATGATGCCTATCATGCTTATGGAATTTAATGAAAACCTAATTGCATAAAACTATAAATAAAATTAATTTGAGGACAAAAAGTATAAAATATATTAATTTCATAATATATTTTAATAAAAATATAATGAAAATCAAATAATTTTCTAATAAAATTTAGCTTCTTAAATATTTAAACAAAGATTAAATTTCTATAAATACTAATAAAAAATAATTATAAAATGGCAATGATATTTTTTGATAAAGCAATTGTAACATAAACATATTTATAAGTAAAAGTAATAAGATAATTTCATATACAATAAAGGAACACATAAACTCGAGAAGATAAAAAATATTAATGTCTATATGTAATATATTTAACCCATTGTAAGATACATCAATTTAGTCATATATCTAATATTTAATAGGGTAAGAGCTTGTTTACAAGTGAGAATAAACTATAAATATTTAACTTGGTTAATCATTTTTAAAAAGATGATTTAGCCCATTAGTTTATACTTTGGGTCGGGTCGTTATAAATATTATCAGAGCCCTTGGATTAGGGACATTAGTCAGGCTGTCGATTACGGGTTAGAGAAGGATGTTGGTTGGGGCCAGCAACGGGCCAAGTTTAGGAATTTCAATGACAAAATTTTCTAAAATGGATATATTGTGAAATCTTTCAACTTAGTCTCACATCTAATGCAACAACATCTAATATAACAAGCCAAGTATAGGAATTTCGGGTGGATTGTGAGATTTCTAAACTTAGTCTCAAATTTAATACAACAGACCTAATGTAGGAACTTTGGATGGATTGTGAAATCAATTAACTTAGTCTCACATCTAATACAACATGCAAAGTATAAGAAAATTTTGTCCTCCTAAGGTGGGTGTATTATGTGTGATCTCTCAACTTAATCTCACATCTAATACCTTAATAGTTACTGGGGCAAGAACTTATTTATAAGTGAATAACTTAGTTAACCATTTTTAAAAAGATGACTTAACCCATTAGTTTATACTTTAAGCCGGGTCGTTACAAATTCTAATCGTATCTCAAATGGATCTATATATAAATAGGAATAAAAGAATATAAATAAAGTACAGGTTATCTTAAATTACACAAATTATGACAACAAATAATAACCTACTAGGAACTACTCCTAATATAAGAACAACATGAAAATTGAATAACGCGCATTTAACATATTTGCTTTCTAAGGAATACAAATTTTGAACAAATTTTCCCTGCCACATGTATGAATAGTTTAATCATATACTACAAAATGTTTCCAGCGTTTAATTCAAAATTACACATATATTATATAAGACATCTTATAAATTATATAAATATGAAGATTATAATGTAAATAACATCATGATAATTATTAGTGAAAATGAATTGCTCCTAGTTCTTTACACCAAGTGATTAATTTGCTTAGATGATGGCAAAGATTCTTGTTTAATATAATCTATATGACCCAATGAAAAAATTCCAACTAATAAATCAAGGTGTATGCTCAATATATTCACATTTAAAAATATAATGAAATAACCATGATATCATCATCTAAATTTCAAACTGTACATATAATAAAATTATTACATTTTTTTGTATTTAAAAAAACTTTAATTCGTTCAAATAAAAAAATGATGTTAATAAAAATTGAGTAAGATAAAATATTTTTTCAGCCAAATTATGCTTATTTATTATTTGAAATTTTACAGAATTGGTTAAAAAACAATTTAAAGAATTTATATTATATTTACACTTTGTGTGTTGATATTTCATATATGATAACTTGCAGAAAAAATATTAGGATGAAAAATCAAAATATTTTTGTAAAACCTCAATTTTGGGTAAGGGTTTTACGTGCTTATAGTTATCCGGTTTGGAACAGTCTCGAGTCGGTTTGAACGAACTCAAACTATAAAAAATTTCTAAATATGAGTATGGGCATAGATGGCCATATAAACATGTTATGTTGGCCAATATACCCGATATGCATATGATAAACACAGCAGAACATGAATTATTAGTATTTACACAGGATATACAAATGATTTTTTTTATAAATTAGCCAAGGTTTTAAACTTAGATCTATGATACTGTAACATTTAGTATCGAATTTTTTGATTATTTCATTTGCATCCAGTATAGGAATTTCAGATCATCAAATTATACCTCGATTGTCTTAAGGATTTCGATGCTCATTTATCCTTCTAGTCTCGATTCCCATCTATAGAGTTATTTTTATGACTGAAATTAGTATTAATTTTAGACTGTCTCAATCCGAACTTTTTGTTTATATATATATATATATATATATATATATTACATATATATCTATAAATAGGCCTCACTAAGACATGAATAGAAATCGACTTCCTCGTGAAGTTTGTTGTGAAGAGTTGTCGTTTGTCGACGAGCTACTGTAACAGAGACGAAGGCTACCTGCTGCTTCGCCGATCAAGGACAGTACTGCTTTATCGACCACTACTCGTCACGGGCGCCGGAGATCTGCTACTTTGAAGTGCTGCTTAAAGAACCCCACGCCGTTGTCGCTCGTTGCCCATCTCGAATGGTTCATGTCCAGTCTATGTGACCGAAACCAGTTTTATCATTTTTGCGGGGCCCACCTGACCGACCACTCTTCAGCGCGAACCGGCTCTTGGTTCGATTTGGCCTTAATTTATCTTAGAATTTATTTCAAAGCCTTTTAGAGTTCGGATTGACATAAAATTTGCTAGGCATTTCATACGCAATGACGAGGTTATTTTGAGTATTTGGCGATTAGAAAAGAATGAAGTAGCTCATTGAAGTCTCGAAGATTTAAAAGTTAAATCAAATTAAAGCGGTAAAAAATCACTATTTTAATAATTTGTAAAAATTAAGAAAATTTAGTAAATTTGTGGTCAGAGAGTGACTTAGGAATTTGTATTAGATTATAAAGAATAACGTAAATATTTTTGTGTGTTTCCTCACTTGTGACACTTAGGTTTTAATTTTATTTTATTTGCACGATTTCTTTGTGCAATAAGGGTCCTTCGGTCTAACCGAACTCACAATTCCCAACTCGTTGCGTGGTAAGGGCCCCTCTACCCCTCGTCTCAAACTGTCATCGTGGACCGAATTATGTGCCTGTACAATGTGTACACTATTATTTATGTAGTAAATTTTTATACATTAATTTTTATTATTTGTGCTTAAATTAATATGTTAATGTTTACAATTTAGAAAATAATTATTATATTTTCATTGCCTTTCAAAATAAAAAAAATGAAAATGTCTATCATAGCCCACACATTGCACGGGGCCTTGGCTAGTTTAAGTAATATGTTAGACAAAAAAAATATCTCAAAACATGTTATTTACTTCAAAGATATTTAGACTACATGACTTTTAAAAATTAACGCCACATTCGAAATCCGAAACTTTACAAAATAAAATGTTTAAAGTTTTTTATTAAGGAATGTAATTTTCTATATTTAGATAAACTTCAATCAATAAATAGAAACCAAATAAGCATCATCTTTGTTAAAAAATTGACAATATTTCTTGAATTTAATCCTACCCATGTAAGTTTCTTAAGGTTTTTTATATACAAAAAACCAGCCTTAGTTAATTGACGTACAAAAAAAATCCAATTTAAATATCACGTTTTATTTACATTTCATATCAAATCATAAATCCAATACAAAGTTGACATCTATATTTTAAAAAAAAATTTAGAAAGCAACTTAAAATAAAAATTGTCTAATATTTGAAATTTTTTATTTGATATGTGCAATCATCATGAAATTGAAACACATTTGAAATTAAATTAAAAATAAAAATCATTTAAAATAAAAAAATAGGTTTAAAAGCATTTAAAAGTACTATGTATCCAAAATGTTGCATACTTCTTTACATTATGATACAAAGATAGAAATTTTTTTATAAAATTTATTTTGAAGTTCAATTTAAATATAGAAATTTTTTTATAATTTTCAAAAAAGCAATTGAAATTTTCAATCAACATTTAAATTAAAATATAATGGATAATTAATTTCCAATTTAAAAAATTAAGTAAAAATCTATTTTAAGATTATTTTAAAACACAACACACATGATATAATGCATAGTCAAATATCCAATAATAAGAAAAACATTCATCAAGGAAATTAAATTTAAATTTGGAATTAAAATTTTGAATATTTGCAAAAATTAAGTTCCATTATAGAAACAATTCAAGTAAAAATCTACTTTCAAAAACATTTTAAAAATACCACATGTACCTAGGATTATGCATAATGCACAATCCAAAAATAAGAAATTCATTCACAAAAAGTTAAGTTGAAATTGGAATAAAAAATTTCTAATTTTTAAAAAATCATAATTATGATTTCAATCCTAGTTGATATTTGCCACACATAAATAATTAATTATACTTTTAAAATAACTTGAAATATGATTATGACTTGAAATCATTTTAAAAGACCACATATATACTCAAAATGATTCAAATATATCGAGAAATGTGGTTGCTTGATGCTATTTCTTAATCTTTTAGAGGGTTTTTCTTAGCTTTTTTCCAGCGAGGGTGGTTGTCGATGGTGGTGGTTCTCAGTTGGGTTGCATCGGAGGCACTCCAAGCTTTGCACCGATGGGCAGCGGGTCGTTGGAGATAGATCTCTGACGAGGAACTTTTCCCCTTCCTCTTCCTTTCTTATTTCTTTATTTTGTTCTTCTTCTCTCTCTTTTTTACTTTCAACGTAGAGCCTTCCCTCCAATTCTATTTTTCTCTATCATTTATAGAAGTCTAAGAATGCTTCACATTTCCATAATTCGAGGTTCAAATCATATATTTCCCTCCTTATCTTAAACTTTTTTTTGCATACAATAGGAATCGTGTTGACGATGTCTTTTGAAAAAGAATAACTTAGATGTGTTGAATACGGGCCAAGGGGTGCGGCACATGGCTTAGACGAACAATATATTTTGCCATATAAAGCCTATTTGTATTGTTTGTACCAAGTAGTGGCACTGCACATGTTTCATTGATGACAATTACACTAGCAATAGGGTTCGACGTTGTCATCTTATAATGGGGAGGGGATTCGCTCTAGCACCTTCTACAACAAACCCCATGTAGCATTTCTTTTATTGGTTTTGACCTTTACAAAAGGGGGAGTATAAATCTCCATTAATTGTGGAGATTATAACCAATCATAAAACTGCTAGAGGGGTCTTGCCGTGGCAAGTGCTACAGAAAATCCTCTCCTCTTAGTGTGAAGTCGACCTCTCTTAGGTGCTGGTGTTTGGACAGTGTTCTTTTGTGCCACTTCTCATGAAAGAAAAAAGGGATGTCCACTTCTCACGGTGGTGGGTGTCCTTATGTATTTTTTCTATGAACTAACTAATTAAATTAATATTGATTACATATATTTTTTCCACTAATTGCTTATAGTGATTGTTCAATTGATGAAACTGACTATGGTATCCAATACTCCTCTATTCGATACATTCCTTCCATAGAATTATGTTACAAAGCCCATACATTGGCCCCTTGGAATTCCTACAGCAGCACCTTATAAAAACAGAGAATTCGTATCTACGGATCATGAACAAGCTGGGGAAAGTAAGTTGGGACTATATTTTGTTTGGTTGTCATGGTATTTATGACAGTTAGACGATAGCATTTTATCATGTTGCATATTATTGGCCTCACTGATTTGTATTCACTCAATTATATCAATTATACGTAGGATCTTCTAAGGATGTTGACTCCGACATTGGGAACAAGGAAGATGTCCATCACTCTTTTCCCTATCGAAGATCGGGTTGTAATAGCTAGAGTGGAGGAAGATTTCATAGATGTTCTATTCGGCTTCCTCACCCTCCCTTTTGGATCCATTGTCGCAGTTTTTCTGGTGGAAACTCGTCTCTTAAGTGCATAGATAACTTGCACCAGGTCGTCAATAAATTCCGATCTGGTGATCTCTTTTGCAAACGACGGTCACCAGCCAAACGATTCGGAAACTATCTACTCAATCTTGCAATTGCGCTCCATCAAACTAGTCGGAATGAGCTGCTCAAGATTGGGAGAACCTTTTTTATCTATGTTATGAAGTGTAGATGTTGTGATATTACTGGCGTTAACATTTTTTGTACTGACAGTGGACACACTCACGTCAAACTTGAGACAATAAATCCCAAATACAATGGATAGCAGAGGACGAAAATTATGGAAATTTGTTAATATTTAGACAAGGGTAAACATTAGAGAAATTATTGAACTTTTGCATAATGAAGGTAACATGGCCATATTTTTCAAACATGATACAGCCTACTAATCTTGTTGGATGCAGTGTATCCTTGTTTTTCAAATGTTCTTTATTTTTTTTATAATTTCTTATCTGGACAATGATTTGATCTATAATATATAGTCTGCGCAGATGATAGTTATTAGTTAACCTAACGCTAGTTCTGTTATCTTTCCATGTAGTTCATTGTCTTGTTAAAACTGTAATGAAGTCAATACCATTAATAAATCTAGGATATGTCATGTTATTTACATTTCTGCAACTTCTAGATTCAGATATTGAAGATGGTGACGACATAGCGGATGATGAGGGAGGACAAGATTATTTTATGCAATCTTATTCTGGTGTTATAAATAAGCAATTGAAAGACACCATGTTGCAGAAAAGTTTTATTCCTGCAAATCAAACATCAGAAAGTGCAAACAAGGTAAGATGCTAGAATGCTGGTGATCCCTTGTTGTCATTTCCTTGTTCTTCCTTAATTATTTTGAAACAATGTTGATTATTGCTTCTCGTGCACTGCACGGTGCTTCCACTTCTAATGTTTCAAATGACATGGATGTGGAGTTTACGCCTGTTGATGTGGACATAAACCTTGTGAAGAGTCTTTTCGATTCATTTTCTTCCCAACAACGACTTCCTGGACCTGCTTCTAATTTGCTTGGTGTTATGGGTGTAAAGCTGCCAGAGGATGTGATCAATTCCACAGCTAACCTGCAGAGTTGAGTAATTTGTAGTATCTTCAGAATTAATTTTCATTTTGATTAGTGTTGAGTATGGAGCCATATTGTATAATTTCCATACTGTTGCTCACAAGTTAAAATGAGAATGGATTGTAAATAATAGCTATTTACTCCCAAAGAAACAATAGATAGCATCCGGCTATGTCCCATCGGAAATAAACCTGCGCCTTCATTTCTTGAGAAGTTTTGACAACCTTGTTGGCCATTTTAACCATACTTTAGGCTTTAGCAATATTCAATTAGGCGAGTTCGATGCTTATCGTCCGTCATGACAGTAAAGTATTTTCATGACCTAATAATTGTCTCTTGGTGGCGGACTTGTGCATATACCCCTTTCCATCTTACCAATTTTTAAAACCTTCTTTTGATACATTAAAAATTGCCAAATATAAGCTCAAAATAAACTGGGTAATTAATATTTAACAATATCTGACTAATCGTGTCAATGTCAACATCACGAAGGTAGACAATTCTAGGATCAATAATGAATATTAGTAAATGCTTGAGAAGTCGCATTGACCCAGACCATAAAATTTGTCATGGGCTGGTTCAATATAACTAAAACCAAAGAGCCATTGGGCAATTTATTGGTCAACGTTGTCGATAAGTTTGGATGAGGGGATGGGGGGTGGCGCACATTGGGGTGTAAACGAGTTAAGCCTATTCATGAATTTTTTACATTCAGCACGGTTTGGCTCGTGCTTGTTAATTTTATACTTGAAAAAAATACTTGGCTCGAAATGGATAAACTCGTTGACATAGGTTGAGCAAATGAGTATTCGGCTCGGCTCGGCTCGGCTCGAAACTTGAATTCGATGTGTTCAACTCGAAAAAATATTCGGCTTGGCTTGGCTCGAAACTCAAATTCGATGTGTTCAAACTCGAAAAAATATTCGGCTAAACTCGGCTCGTAAATACCATTAAGGTCACATTAAACTTATATAGTGTTCAATTTTTTTTTTTGATCCTTTATAAGTTGAGCACATAAACATTCGTTAGGCTTAAGTTCTGCTCGAGCTCGACTCGAACTAAGCTCAAATACTATAAATTTTGGACAAGCTCGGTTCAGCTCGTTTATATTAAAGTTTGGCTCGTTTACATTAAAGTTCTTCTCGGCTCGGCTCGTTTTATATCCAGCCAAATTCAAGCACACCCCTGTTCGGCTCGGCTCGGCTCGGCTCGTTTATACCCCTAGTAGACACCATGCATGTTAACGAAAAAAAACTCAAAGAGAGCTTCTATCTAATCTTATTGATAAAAGTAATGAGATTAAAAGTAGGAGGATCAATCAATGAAAATATAAAATAATTTTAAAAAATAATCAAAATAATTCTTGGGAAGGGGGTCACTGGTTCAACTCTTGTCACTCTCAATTTCTTAAAAATAAACACTAATTAAATTTTTTTAAAAAAAAATTTACGATAAAATATTACGGGCTTAAATTCAAGTAATCTCAACTTTTAATTTTTTACTAACAAGAGTCAATCAAATATTTTTTAAAATATAATAAAAATTTAAATAATTATATTTTATTTTTTATTTAAATATTAATAAAAAATTGTATATAAGATTAAACTTCATGTACATATGTTGTGCAAAGCGACATTTAGGCATCATCCTCGTAAAATCCTCATTTGAAATATCAAGGATCTTTCTTAGATTAACACGCACAGACATGTCAAAATCAGAAGAGAAAAAGAGTCAAGAAGAGAGAAAGGTTTGTTTTGTTACCACCAGTTACACTTACACGGCAAGAAGAGAGAAAGGTTTGTCTTGGGGTGAGAGACGTGGTACCAATTTTTTGTCCGATCAGAATTTGAAAAGATTCTATAAAAAAATTGCTTAAATTTTGAAAATTAAGATGAAATTTAATAAAATTACCAAAGCAGGTTATTTTTCTTGGCACTTTAGGGGTTATGGCCACCAAAGGGGGGACAAAACAAAAGCAAGTAAAAAAAGGGGGACATTATAGCTTCTGCTGAGTGGTATTATAAAACAACTTTCAGGGCCCACCAATCAGCTCTTCGTGAAAAAATATAAAATTTTCAAAAAATAAATTGGAAATTACGAAATTATCCAATTATTATTGTTATTATTTTTGTGTGTGTGTGGGGGGGGGAGGGGGTGTTCATAAAAAAGTGTTACCTTAAAAATGTATGAGTTAACCATCTGATTTGCCAGTCTATGACAGACAAGTTGTTGCACGTCTTAATGCTAAAAAACATATTGGCAAAAATTAACAGCTGCCAGCTCAATCCAATACAATACTTGTTAACAAGACTTCAACTCGTGTAAAATCAAGGAACGAAGCTTCAATGTTTGACCAAGTTGCAACGGGATCAGCTAATAGTTCCACACGGTCGGACCGCTATTGTTGCAACGTGCACGTTTGGGGAAGAGTCCTTGTAAGTCCTCGGCACCTTATATCAGAACAGAAGACAAGTCGCTTTGAGCTGATAGATATTACAGCTAGAACAAAGTCGCCAGTCTGTACGTTCGGAGAGAAGCCATGGCTGACGAAGCTTTGAACTCCTTCGCCGGGGGCACCGCCCACGGCCTCGTCGCCTTCTTGCTAGCATGGCTTCGCCAAGAGGAGCTCTTCCTCAAAATCCTGCCCTGCTATATGAAGCAGATAAGGAAGGAGTTGGAGTTGGTCGCGTCCTTTCTAGAGGGAGAGGCCGAGCCGGGAGAGAGAGATGATGCTAGAAAATGGCGGTTGCAGCTCCGAGACGCTGCTCTTGAAGAGGAGGAGGTGATGGACGAGTACGTGTACTACAATGCAAGATCTCCCAACGTTCACGTGGTGGGTTTTCGCAAGGCCGCCTTCTCCGTGGCCACTGTGCCCGAGATGCACCAAATTGCATCTCGTACACAGCTCGTTTACAAAGAGTTCGAAGAAATCAGCAAGCGAGCAGGGCGCTACCGCCTCGTCGGCAGGCCAACAGAAACCTCTGCTCCCGGTGAAAGCAGCCATCTCCAATCACAACGATCGTCCATCCCCATCTACGGCGACAAGGCGCTCATTGGGTTCGGCCGTGAACGGGAAGTGCTTGTTAGGTTGCTGGTAGATGGTGAGCTCCAGCGGGTGGTGATCAGAGAGAAGGGGATCGGAGGCTTGGGCAAGACCACGCTCGCAAACAGCGCTTACCTGCAGGTGAAGGCCAGGTTCCAGTGCTCTGCTTGGATCATCGTCTCCAAATCATGCTCCATCCAAGATCTGCTTGGGAACATGATAACGGAGATCAAGGGTAGTGCTCCGGTCGATGAGGCAAAGGTAGCTCAAGAACTGAGCGACCATTTGAAGAGAAGTATATAATTGTGTTGGACAATATGTGTCACAAATATTTTTGGAGTGACATGGAATCCTTATTCCCAGAAAACAATAATGGTAGCAGGATCATCATCACAACTAGCACGGATGTGGACTTCCCCTTGGGAGATAATCACCGAGATTTTGAGCTGAAGCCCATGAGCGACCAACATGCTTGGGAACTCTTCTCCCAAGTAGCTTTTGCCGGGAAAATTTGCCCAGAAGACATTGTGAGCTCGGAAAGGGAAATTGTTGCCAGATATGATGGTCTACCATTGGCAATTGTGACTATGGCGAGACTAATGGCTTCTTGCAACCAAACGGCTAACGAGTGGAGAAGGGTTGAAAGAACCCTCGGGTGGTACCTTAACAGAAGCAGAAGTTGCGAAGAAATCAAAAGGGTTCTCTTTTTGAGCTTCGACGAATTGCCATACTACCTCAAACATTGCTTCTTGTACTTGAGCATTATCCCAGAGAATTTCATCATAAAGAAAAAGAAGCTAGTCAGGTTGTGGATGGCCGAGGGGTTTGTGGAGGAAGAAAGAGGTTGGACACCGGAAGAACGAGTGGAGAAGTTGCTAGAGCAGCCTGTTAGCAAGAACTTGGTTGAGGCTTCAAACAAAGCATGCAAGACGACATGCAGAATGCACCATGTTATGCGAGAATTGGCAATGTGGATTGCAGAGGATGAAAGGTTCCTCCTGGTAGTACATAATTCTCAGACCTTCAAGGTCTAAAACTCTGAGAAACTTGGAGTGTGACAACATTCTTTTCAATTCAATTGAGTAGCTCTCATCAAAATTTATGATAAAATGGAGATGAAACTGACCTGTGAACTTTTCAATCTGAGGTATTTGAGTCTGAGAAAAACTCGCATTAAGAATCTTCCTCATGGTTTTGAGAAGTTCCCAAGTCTTGAAACACTTGACTTGCGTGAAACAAAGCTACAAGAACTACCTTTAGGAAGGGGCATCAAAACGATGCTACCTTCAGAATTCGTGTACTCCAAGTACCTACAAAAACTGCGTCACTTGTGTGTTGGCTCTCCCAATCCTTCTAATTCTGGGGATGTGTTTTCCCTTGACATTCCACCACCACAAGGAGTGTGTGAGTTCATATATCTGCAGACATTAGCCCACATCAAAGCCGATGAGACGTTTGTAAGAAATGTTGGACAGCTTACTTAGTTGAAAAAATTGGGGATCACAAATGTGAGAGAAGTAGACAAGAAAAGTTGCTCTTGTCTATCAAGAAGATGACCACACTTCGGCATCTTTCCATCACGGCAGCTCCCAGGCAGCACCTCACGTTGGAGAGTGCTTCTAATTCCTCTCCCCCAATGACCATTCAAAAGCTTATACTCACGGGGGAAATGAGAGATCAGAAGCTGCCCACATGGATCACGTCGCTCGAAAGGCTCACACTTCTCCGATTGAGGGCTTCTAATCTAAGTTGTGTCCCTCTACGTGCTCTTCAAGTTCTGAAAAGCCTGGAAGAGATCGAACTTAGGGATGCATATAGTGGGAAGAAGCTAAACTTTCCAAGTGGGTCGTTTCTAAAGCTTAAGACGCTACAACTCTCGGACCTTCCCAACTTGGAAGGAATAACCATTGAGCAAGGAGCTGTGCCTATCGTTGAAATACATTTTGACAGCTGCCAGAGGTCGGTAGAAGCGCCACAACGTGATGGCGAGCAGAACCGGGGCCGCTAAGCAGGCTCTAAAGTACTGAGATTCTTAGGAGTTTGGAGTGATGACGTCAACCTACCTCTCCCACTGCGACAACTAGTATTCATGCACAAAAGCCTCATGGATGTAGAATTCGATTTACACTTTCATTTGTGCCATTTGAGAATATACATTGTTCATGAGTCCTTTCATTTTCAGCTCGCTAGATTGAGGTGAATTTAATTATTTATATTTAATTTTTACATTGTTCATAAGTCCTTGCATTACCGTAACTTCCAATTTTTAATTATGTAATACATCTTTTACTGAAATTGTCTCGAATTTGGTCACACTTGGCTGCCATGTTGGATCAAGGAAAAGTCTGGTTGGTGCTTACACAGTTGTTGAATTTAGTGTAGTCGTCGTCTTGCTATAGACAACAGATGTGGACCATATTCTTCGCGTGTGACCTATGAACATCAAGTAACCAGTTCATGCAAATATCTCAGAAGAAAAAAAAAAGCAATAATACAACGGGGATCTCATGTGCCCCAGTGAAATTCACTAGAAGGTGAATTTTTACTTTCCATTGACAGCGTTTGTGCGTTGCAGATGATAAAAATAAACAAACAGTTCTAGTGTACCAACAGCCAAGGCTCCACGTTATAATATTGTTAGTGGGTATGTAACAGTGAAATATATAAGTAGGATTATCATGTGCATGGTGATATGCATCATTCTCCGTTTTCAACAATTTGATAAAGCTGCTTTGATAAAAAAAGAAAAAATTTAATCAAACTATCTATTTACTTACAAAAATGTCAAATATTCATGATCCAACAAAATCCTAACTAAATAAACACACAAGAAGCTCCTATATATGTATTCCATAGATGAGATTTGGTAAACTAGCGATCAGACCTAATTTTTTTTAATAATTTGTTAGTTAATGAGGACTAAAGGACGGGGAGGGACAAAAGCAAAGAAACAACTGGAGACTTTCTAATTAAAAGATTCCTGCTAGTCGTTGACACCCGTGTCTTGTCCGAAATAAAAAACAGAGCTTGCACTGTGCAAGTTATTAATTAATCTCAGAAGCTTTACAATTATATATATGCTGCTGAGTACTGACATCTACCGACCTACGTAAGATGACATAATTAGAGCTTTACCGCTCTTCCTAAATTTTAGCTCAAAATTCGTAACACCTTCCTAACTTTGCACGCAATCGAGAGGATTTTTAATATAAAATTTATTCTCTCCGATATTTTTTCTCCCCTTACTCTTTAATTGTACATTTTTGGTCCAAAATTAATGCTCTTCTGGGATGTTTATCTTAAAAACAAAAGTACTTTCTAGGGTGTAAAAGGGTTGCAACATTTTTTCATCCTAAATATTTTCTATAAATTCTGATTTTTTTTTTTTGTAGTGAGGATCATCCTCCCATCTTTCTATATAATAATTCATTGCCAAAAAAAAGGGTCAATGTACTTTTTCTATGTAACGAACCGGCCCACATTATAATCAAATGAGCCTATATAATCTTTTTAAAAGTAGTTAATTTCAATTAAATATCTATAATTAATTTCTATTAATAAATCAGATTTTACTCCATTAAGTATTAAATATTGGACAAATCTGAGGGGTCTTACAATTCATCTATCTTAAAAAATTTTATTTGCAAAAATCATATACTCAGCTCATTGTTAGCCCTAACTCATATCATTTTTGGCCTTTGATTGGTTATGAGACCCATTCTGGTTTCATATTAAATAATAGAGAAAAAAAAAATAATAAGAAAGAAGAGAAACCTTATTCTCCAGTGTAATCCTATACATAGTAACGAGAGAAGAAAAATCTTAAAATCTCAACTATAAGGGTTGGGTGAATTTTTTGTATATCTCTATTTGTTTGTTTGAGAGTTATAATCTTTAATTAAAATAGTGAACAATTTGTTGTTATCCCATAGTTTTTAGCTCTTAATAGTGAAGAAATTTTTTTCACGTTAATTCACTATATTCTTTTATGTTTGTTTAATCTTATTTCTCTCGTGGTATATTTTTTCCTATCTCACATATTCGTCATTGTTATTTCGATCGATCTCAAACTTTGGGTGTTTATTTTTTTTCCAACACGACGTATGTATGAATGGGGTGAGAGGTTGTGCTCCTAAATCTCCTTACGTCTAAGTCATAGGACATTTATAACTGGCAATATGGTGCAGGTGATTTTTAAAATTTTTTTGTTAACCTACAGAAGAAAAATAGGATGTTCAAACAATGTAATTACAACAAACATAAAACAAAAATTAAATAATTAGAATTTATCTTGTTATTTAATTAAAATTAATCTTTTAAATTAGATATAATCTTTGTTATTATTTAATTAAAACTATATATAATTAGAATTTAGTGTAACGAAAAAATTTCACAATGATTGGAGATCGAACGCAACAATACCAGGTCTCATGAATGGGAAAATAAACACTGTAAGAAATAAAATAAAAACAAAAACATAATTTTCGAATGCTGCCGACTCATTGCTCGATTGATGGACCATCGACCGTCGATTCCTCACCACCTACTTGGGCTTCTCCACCGTCGTTCATCAACACCCAATTGGGCTTCTCCGCCGTCGATTTCTCGGCACCTACTTGGGCTTCTCCACCGTCGTTCATCGACACCCACTTGGGCTTCTCCCACTTGGGCTTCTCCGTCGTCGATTCCTGGCCCAGCCCCTTGCTCTCGGCTACTGGCTGCAAGCTACAGGCTGTCAGGGCCTAGCCCCTTGCACTCGGACGTCGACTCCGCCGCTGGCCGCCGACTCCACTCCGGCCACGCTTTCGACTACCGAATCCGCTATCGTGTGTCGACGGCCAGCCGCTCCGACCGTGCACCCATCTCCAAGAGCGAAGGGGGAGAGATCTCTCACTCGGAACCACCTGTGCTATCGTCATTGATTCCCCTCAATTAGGAATGAGATCTAGATATAAATAAAAATTTTGTGACCCTTCATCTTAAAGGATACAACGAACAGTCACATCAGTTTGGTATATCGAGAGTCCTTTGATATCTCGAGTGTGATGGATTCTATATTATTAATATTTATAATGATAAATATTAACATTTATAACTATATTTAATATATTATATAGATGGCATCGTTATTTTGCTTCTAGTATTACTTAAACTGGATGTTTTCAAGCAACGCGATCGGCGGGAGATAACCTCAGATCCGGGGGAGTCTGAGGTGGTGGAGAAGTACTACTTAGCACGAGCTTTGTCAGGAAAAAGAGGCAAAAGCTAAAGTGGTAAAGTGAGGGTCCGGATTAGTAGATTTACATATCAAATGGTATATCAATATAATACGTATACTTTATTATTGCCTATACTTTGGGAAGGTTATTTGATTCTGGTTCGTGTGTTTATATTGCATGGTGGGGATTGATGTAACACCCAAAATCCGGTTCACCATCGTGAACCAAACCGGCATATTACATGCCTCGGTTAGGTCGGCTAACCCGAACCCAACGCGTGTGGATCCAATCTCGGCGTCTTAAGACGAAGACACAACTTGTCATACATGCATGAATGCGTAAAACCCTAGCAGGATACTACATGAATGCCAAGCACATCAAATCACACACCAATACAATTACAATAAAATTAATGAAAATTTTAAAATATAACGGACAGAGTTTCCCCTAAAAATGCAATTAGGGGCCACCCTGTCAAGGTAATATACATAAACGTATATGCATATATCAACAATTTTATTCGTGCAAAATCTAGCATACTGCAAACTCTTTCTCTGATTCTTGGGTCTCAGCCTACCTGTGCCTTCTATTCATTTTTCTCGTCATGGCATCACGCCTTAGCAGTTTATCACCTCATCATGCTCTTAATTTCTTGTCATCAGTTCATATATAATAAAATCATAAACGAAATATTAAACAATCATCACCAAACATATGTGTGTGTGCAGAAGACCTCATTGCTCCTTCGTCCAGCTGGCGCATCCATCTCGTACTCGTCACCTACATATAGTAGAAAAACGTCAGTAACGAGCGTTACTGGTCCGGACTATAACTAATAACAAACTGGCTATGAGAGCAAACTCTTATATGAAAGAAAATCCATATATTCCTCCTGAACTCTCTCTAGGGCATCTACTGAGGAGCCACTGGGCTGCAGACCCGGTAGCATCCCGAGCTGACTGAACTGCTGCTGCTGTTGCCATTCTGGGCATTTTCTTCATTTTCTGGTCTCAAATCCTAAGC
>JAVDBV010060527.1:0-15575 GCA_032619315.1 Piper longum
CCCCCTCCAAGCGCTGCCCTCCTGTCTCCCTCCCCCAAGAAGCACTCCCCCGACCCCTCCCTCCGCCGCCGGAGAACAAACCCGGCCGCCGCCGGCTAAGTACACTCCGCTCGAGCAGTAGGTGGTGGAGCTCAAGACCAAGCACCCGGGCGTGCTTCTGATGATGGTCGGGTTCAAGTTCCGATTTTTCGGCGACGACGCCGAGGTCGCCTCCAAGGCGCTCGGCATCGTCGCGCACCGAGACCATAGCTTCATGACGGCGAGCGTGCCGGCTTTCCGGTTGGACTTCCCCGTCCGGCGGATGGTGGTGGCCGAGTGCAAGGTCGGGGTGGTGAAGCAGACCGAGACGGCGGCGATCAAGGCGGCCCTGCACGGCGCCGGGCCGTTCGCGATTGGGCTCTCGTCGCTATACACGAAGGCGACGTTTGAGGCGGCGGCGGGGTTGGTGGGAATGATCTGGTTTGTGTGGTGGATAGGGAGGTGGGCGGTTGAGGTCAAGGTGAAGGTTGGATTGGTGGGGGTGGAGGTCTCTACCGGGGATGTTGTTTATGGTGATTTTGAGGATGATGCTCTACGCTCTGGACTTGAGTCTGTGGTTCTGAGCTTGTCTCCGGTGGAGATATTGTTAGGGGAGCTCCTTACAAAGCAGACTAGAAAGGTATACTCTTTACTGT
This sequence comes from Piper longum, assembly GCA_032619315.1. Classification (NCBI taxonomy): domain Eukaryota; kingdom Viridiplantae; phylum Streptophyta; class Magnoliopsida; order Piperales; family Piperaceae; genus Piper; species Piper longum. Next base: position 675 of record JAVDBV010060527.1, read on the forward strand.
AATCTACTTGTGTATAAAAGTAAATCCGTCTTTTTTATTTTGTCATAATATAGCTGCATGATTATTTGTAATGTTACCATTTGGCCAATCTTTGCGGCATTCGACAAACAAAATTACAAGAAATAAATGCTATTTTTAGGTTTTTAACTGCATAATTATTTGTGATGATAAGTTTTCATTGTTCTACTTGTTAACGAAAGTGAATATCTATGAGTCCTGTCACTCAATTGCTAAAAGATTTTTAATTATTCATTTTTTATTAGTTCAAGAAAATTAAAACTTATATAATGTTTCAAATGTTCTTTGGCTTATGCAGTTATTAGCATATGCTGGTCCTGCTTCTAATGCCCGACTTGAAAGAGCATCTCGTGAGTGCTTTGAAGACGGTGATGCACTTGCAGAACTGATGTCTTTATATGAAAACTTGGGGGAAGCTACACGAAGGCTGGCGAATGAACAAGATGGGGAGACTGGAGAAACTGATAGGCATCTTCTTGGAGTTGAGGTATGCTGGTTGAGTTGTGCCTGAAGGGAATAACATGGTTCTGAGCTACATTCTTGTCTCTTTCTAGTTTCTATGTCGTGGATAATTGACCTGGAAATAATCATTCCTTATGTTAACATAGTGTTTAATTCAGTTATTTCTCCATTCTTTATTCAGTTTATAAGACAAAACAGCTATTGATATCAGCTGTTCTTATTTAATGGCTATGCCAGATTTATCTATTCAAGCCTTGGCTTTAACCATGGGGTATCTAGGGCTGTTTGGTTATGAGAAAATGTTATCCCTAGCAACATCCTTTTGCCCTCGGTCTAGCAATACGCAGATGTCATTGTCCGCAAATACACTTCAACAAGTAGAGGTAATTTAACTGGACTATGTCCGTTTAATATTGACATGTCTTTGACTTCTTTGTGCACTTTGGAGAGTAGGCAGCAGAAGTGTGACTAACTTTTTTTTAGCATAAGGGCTATATATTTCTTATGCTGTTGGTTTATAAACCTAGCTGTTTTCAGTAAGACTCTGCAGCACAATGCTTTAAAGTAAGTTAATTCATTAGTTTGGTGATTATTGGAACATCTCCTAGCCCATCAAAGCTGGGATGTAAGTTGCAGTGGAAACAATATAGTTGAAAAAAGCCCTTTTACCTCTGTTGCGATTCCTTTTTCTTTAGTTTTTGTTGTATGCCCTTCTTTACTGACCACCAGTAATGGTATTTGGTGACTATTTACAGATTTTGACGAATAACTTTGATGGTACTGAGAAAGGGACACTGTTTCAAGTATTAAACCATACTCAGACGGCATTTGGTGTGAGGCTACTTAGACAGGGTATGGGAGTTTAAACTATACTTTCTTTGTTGTTACTACCTTATTTTGTCATTAATCCAGTATTTTATGCTATGACTTGTAGGTTTGTCACCCCCTGTTCTGTAGGAGTATGATACATGCTCGTCTTGATGCTGTATCTGAGATCAGTGAATTGACGGGGCTCAAAAGAGCTGGCAGAACTATTATAAACCTCGATGGAGAAGGTCATTCTGGGTCTGTCATGGAAATGAATGTGCATGATATTTTGTCCTCGGTTTTGACTATACTGGGGAAATCACCTGACTTGCAACGTGGAATAATGAGAGTTTTTCATCATACAGCCTCTACAGCGGAGGTAATAGAATAAAAAAGGCATGTTTATATTTTCCTCAGTTTCTTAACGGCAAGTTTTAACAGAATGAACCAAACAATTAAATTTTTTTTACTCCTTGGCTGTTGATTCCTTTAGAATTTTCTGTCTTTTAGAATATGCTTGATAGTTGACACTTCATGTTTAGGAGGAAAAATGCTAGTTCATTCATTTCTTACGTCTAAATGTAGATAAAGCTTAAAGGGGCATTAAAGCTATCTCTCAGCATCTTATAGTTTGTTGCAGTACTTCATGCTATTTTATCTGCTGCAAATCTACTTCGTCAACTTCATCTTGATGAATGCGAAGATAGGTTGAAAAAGTCACACAGGAAAGCTATGCAGTCACCGTGCTATGCAGTCACCGTAGTTAAAATTAGAAAAGGGAATGGAGGATTCTGATGAGTGTGTTATGGATGTTACCTTTCTCTACAAAGTTGTATCAGGCCTTTCAGACAGGACCTTTGGTTTTAATTCTGCACATGAGAGATAATGAGCGTTAATGAGGGGATAGGAAGCTCATTACATTCTTTGGAACCTCAAATTGAATAAGTTGGAGATAGGATTAGAGCTAAGAATACCTGGGAGCTAGTTTGAAGTTACCTTAGGATATGATGGTTGAGGATCGGTTTGCCCTTATCCTTTTTCTGCTCCATCTTGATGTGCGAAGTCAAACTTTAAAGATCCCAAGTTTGAGCTGGGAAGACTAATGCCCTTGTTTGGGGCAGAGAAAGGGTAGGTTTTGGGTTGAAACTGCTGACTTCTGACAAGTATTTGTCTTAAGTAGATTGGTGGTCCTACTAAGTAATAGGTTTCTCATTATGTGCTTTGTGCAATTTTAAGCAGCATCTACACTTGTTCTTATTTCATTTAGTTGATTGAAAGTAATTATCCTATCATATAGCTTCCTTCATCTTGCATTGCACGCGCTGCTGTCATGGCTGCAAAACTAGAAGCTGATGTTAACCATCGGATGAAATCTGGCACCTTCGCTAAGAACATTCCTGGAAGTTACTTGTCCTGTGAAAACTCAAGGACACACTCGAGCTACTCAAGTTTTGCTTGATTCCAGAAGGATGCAAATTAGGAATTGTGCAGCATCGGGTGACCATGTGAGAGCATTAATGGAATTGCTTCTTCGCGTTAAATCTGCATTGGATGAGACAAACCCTGTAAATGCGTATTCTACTTAGAGGGATGCCAAAGGACTTGCAATGGAGCTGCTGACATGGTGAAGCCTTATATTTTGACATCTGAAGCAATCTCGGTATAGCTCCTGCCGTCTAACCGTTAAATCATTTCTGAACATTAATTATATCAATGAACTGTCTTCACTGCAGAATCGGACTGAGCGTCTTTCATCAAACGGCATGCAAACCTTTGCTCATGTTCGGGAGTAGGACGAATGGCTACAAGGCCGAGGTCTAGTAGGAAGTGGAGGATGATAGAGTTTGGAGATACAAGCACCCATATTTTGTGCCGAATTTGTATTCATTTTTTGTATATTTTGTGAAAATCTGCAACATTATGCAGAAACGAAGTTTTAGCCTGGAGTGTGTACCATAAGAATTTTTTTTAAAAAAAAATAATGATAGTAAATATGAATAGTAATATGAGATCGATTTAGTTTTTCTGGTAACCATGCTGAATCGTCACATTGGACAGATTTGTAGTAGTTGTATAAACTGGTTCTGGGTACTAAGTGAAAACAAAATCCATAATAGCAAGTAATCTAGATTGGCAGTTTTTTCAGATCATACTTTCCAATGCATGATGCCTATTTCTGCTCCTGCAGATTAGGCTGAATGGGCTGCACTCTAAATGTAAAGGGTAGGTCTCTCTTCATGCTCCCACTCTCAAGATCTCTCAGGCTGTCTCCCATCCTCATATGCTGTTCATGCTGTAAAAACCAAGAAAATGGAGATCGGAATTGTTTAGTCAGAAATAAAGTGCTCTACGAATAGCTCCTAAAAATCATACCATGATATAAGTCAGACGCCTTTTCTCCTCTTCCTCAGTTTTTATCTGTCCAAAATTAAGAATCATACATAAGAATCATCATTTTTTTTCTTCACTTGGATCACTATCAATCATCTGCAATAAACATACTTCCAGTGTTGCATGTTTGATCTAGTTTCATTCCATTTGGATCGCAGTAGTTTAGTTTAGTTGAGCTTGTAGGGATGCAAACCATTTACTATTTTTGCTTTGAACATATTTCCATTCCCGTCAAATTTCAGTTTGTGAGTTGAGGAAAATATAAATCATGCATGAAGTTGTAGTACTTGTGAGCACCCAAAAACAAAAATAAAAAAAATGGAGAAGAAATAATCAAGAATATGAAACAAGTGGTTACATTTTTCTCTCTCGCATCTCTGATCTCCATCTGCAGCATAACAGTGCAAAGGGGTTGTTCTTAAGATCACAACATTGTTGTTCATGGTAGAAACATAGAAGTTGGAGACTTGTCAAGGAAGAACATCTCACCTCCTGCCTTCTAATGCTAGCAAGGCCATTTTCGAGTGTCTTTTCTAGCACCTCCAGTTCTTGGTGGTTCAGAGAACTTACATCTATACCTTCCAAATGCCTTTACAAAACGTATGCCATTATATTCTCATATGTAGACGAGAGAATAAGATCTCTTCCACCAATAAACAAAATAGAAATGGATGTGGGAAAGAGCAATATATATTCATGATAAACACTCATGTGTGATACTTAAAACAGCTCAAGATTCATTGATTTTGTATTAGTACAAATGAACATAAATCTTCCAGGCTTATACCTGAGTCTGATACTCATAGCATCATTTTCCTTTCTGACCCTATCTATTTCCTGGTTCAGACACTGAAATACTCAGACAATAAGTTATCGTGTGTTTTGTGTTAGAAACTTCTAATCAAGCAATATGGAAGCTAGAATATACGAAGTAGAGCTAAAATCAACAATAGTAGGCAAAGAGAACTAACTACATAACAACCTCATATTTTGCATCCCACAATTTGTTCCCAGACAAATCCTGGTATTTCTTCAAAACATCCTCCAACCTAAATATTTTCCGTCAAACTAGAACCATTTAGATCAATGAAACCAACCATCAAGCAAAGCTAATAATTAGATAACAGAAAAAGATCAGCTGATAGGAAGAAATTGGCGTACTTGTTTTGAGGGCTACAAAACTCCTCAACCTTCATATTGGCAGAATTAGAGATGATCACAAGAGCAACTTCGGCATCACAAAGAACACTAATCTCCCTAGCTTTCTTCAACAGCCCTGCCTTCCTCTTGTTGAAGGTCACTTGCCTGTTTGATACATTTTCTATCCTCTTTATCTGTATCTTCCCCCTCCCCATATCTCAACCACTTCGTTCTTGCTCCAATAAAGATGATTAGAACTCGTAGTTGAAGAATATAGAAGTGGTAGACTTTTTCTTTAATGGTGGGAATTGGGAAGGATGTAGTAGGTATGCAACTCAGAAAGTAGAGATGAGGATGAATTAAGAGACTTTTGCTATTGGGTCTCTATACATAGGTATCTGAGACCAAGCCTTTCTGGGCAGGCCAGCTTCTCATGCATGGATTTAGATACCTAATCAATGCATGCGTTAGAAAGCTGGCTAGTGGAGTCTGTGGACGACATGAAATTGACTGTTGGGTAGTTTTTGTATCCTCTATTCAATGTTTTCTGTGGGTTAGATGTATTACTTTTGACTGTGCATTCTTGTTATTCATTGTATATTTCTATGTTGTTGGGTAGGGCATTTTGCTTGTAATTCACTCAATTTGTGAAAGCTCTTGACTCTGCATGTAAGGTTGGTTTTGCAGGGTATTGGATTGAGCAGAGCTAGCAGTAATTTAGCATGCAACTGGATGGAATTGCTTGCAGTTCACTCCTAAGCTTCCTCCATCATATGCCTTTTCTGGGCAAGCAAACTCAATACACTTATAATCTGATGACCAAAACATAGGAATTGAAATATAGAAAATGATTCATAACTGTACATCGTATAATTACAAGGTAACAAATTGCATATCCAAATAAACACAACATGGACGAACACTAAAATCATATGCAACATGATATGTCAATGAATTCCAATCCAATCTTGCATTCTCTTATTTAACAAAAACAAACGGTGCAACCATGGTACTGGCCCAATCAAACTTGGTCACATCTAGGAGAATTCCGGCCCGGCTGGTTGACGGTCTGCGCCGTCCTCTCCGGCAGGCCAGTGCCGGAGAGTGTGGGCCCCTCCGAGCCTCCGCCGCCGCCACGGTCCACGGGCTGTTCGTGGCCGACTGCACCATAGCCGGCCATCTTGTAGTCCTCAGCGGAGTCATGCTTCACGTAGGGGCTGCTCTCCAAGGGCAGCTCCACCTTGTCATTGATCTCATCCTTCTCCTTCCTCCTCCATTCTTGCTTGTGGCTTGCCATCTCTTGATCTCTCGTCTTTGCTAGATTTTCATTAATTCCGGGTTAATGACTTGCTTGTAAAGAAAATGTTGCATGCATATTTATAGTTGATTGGATTGAAATATTTGCCATGTTTGTCTTGGCATGGGGTGGGTATATGTGGATCATTTTGACATGAATGGATTTAAAGACTTGCATGGGATTGCATGGTGGAGAATGAAGATGAATATCGGAGGTTGTGAGGGGTCTAAGTTTTGATTTGAGGCCAAGGTCTGCAGGGGTAACTTCTTATGGGAGAAGTGGTAGAGCTACAATGTCTCCCCAATTTGACTTGTTTATAATTAATAATTGTTTTTTATTACAAGATAAAATTTTAAATTAAATTTTTTAATAATTCTCTTAGCGAACCTAAATCTCCACCAATAAATTTCAGATCCATTTTTTAAAATTTACAAATTTTTTGAAAAATGGGTCCAATTTTTCTTATGTTATGGAGAGGGTAATTTTTCTCTGCCCAATTAGTGGTAATATCGACCTAAATTTCCTTACCCGACATTTTATATTTTGGGTTTTCTTATATTTAGTTAAAATAAATTTAGTCATAAATTAAGATCACATGATTAATATTTTTCAAATTTAGCCCCGTAATCTTACCGTCCTTATAATCTAATGGCTTAGATGAATAACTTCATCTAAATTCAAAATATTCACACTAGCTAAAACATACTACTTCTATTTTCTTTTTTCAAGGACCTAAAATGATTATAATGCGGTGGATAAGTCTATATTAATTATAGCGAATATGAATATCAATTATTGGTATTATGTTATTATTAACTTCGATCATGACACTAAAATGACCATTGCGGATGTTAATGACCATTTTACACTACAAGAACATAAGCCCAAATTTTTGCCATTAATTCCGTTAGAATAAACCCCGTCACTAATTTAATGACAGAATTTGGAGGTTGTCGCAAACATTTCTAACAAAAACTTCTGTCAGAAACTGTAAAAAATTTTGTCACAAACAGCTAAACTTTCACATACATTTTTTTGTCGCAAACTATAAAATTTCTAGCAAAAACTTCGGTAAGAACTAACCCAATATGTTATCCGTCCATTTTCTTTGAAATACGACATGCTTATCACAATTTGATGTTTTATGCATATAAAATATGATCAATAATGTTGGAATGAAGTTCAATGGTTTCCAAATATCAAACACCATCAAAGAAACACCCGAGTGCTTCCCAATAACACCTTCTTTCTCAGACAATCTATTCTTATGACCTGTCTTAGATTTAGATTTTCACATTTTTGTGTTCCAATATGCATCAACAAGTGCATTCCAATCAGATCCATGACCTTTTGTCTAACATATACTTTTTATACCAGCATGAGACATTGCTTCCTCAAAGTCAGCAGAAACAAGTATGGGCAATATAAAGGAACAATAGAGTTCTACACATCATATAAAAATTGTCCCCAAGCATTAAAGTATTGGGTTTATCATATGTTGTTCATAGATGATATTGGTGAATTGTATATGGGCTAACGAGAAAACCCTATTTTTTGACCTAACTTTCGGATTAAACGAGGCCAGTAACACATATTACAAGTTTTTTGGGGGTCTCATAAGGTCTAACAGTGGTATCAAAACTATTTGGATTTTGGAGTTTGCCTACGTTAATTGTGAAAGTTTCATTCATGGGTTACGTTGATTGTAGAAGTTTTCTTTATAGGTTATGCCGATTATAGAAGTTTCCTTCGTGAGTTCCATTTGATGATTTAAGGGGAATGATGATATGTGAATTTCGTCTATTCCGGAAAGGTAGATTGCCAAATAATGAAAGTTTCGGGAACGCCCGATGTGTGAATGAGAGATTATTGGGTTGTTAGGTTTATCCCACATTAGTCGTAGATAATATTGGTAACTTATATATAGGTTAATGAGAAAACCTTATTTCTTAAGGTAACTTTAAAATTAAGAGAGGCTTGTAACACTTATTGCTAAGTCCTTTTGGGGGCCCATTGAGCCTAACACAAAGACCCGTCTATTGTTGAAAATTGAGATTTGCTTTTTATTGAACAAACTAAGAATTGAGTTTCTGAGCAAAAACAATGCACGAAACCATGACATTTTGATCTCAGCCACTCACCTACCTTTTCTTCTATCCCCCAAAACAACAAGGAAACAACCCAATTGCCTTCAAGTATCTTAAGCAACTAGTCCAACCATGTCAAGCAATTAGAAACAAGGTAAAGATCATTGTAATAAAATTGACATGAAATTGTTTCCAACAGAGTTCCTTAACTTCAAGAGGTACTAACTTAACTCCCAGGTTGGCCATGGTCCATTGAAATGAGTCTTCGTTGTATAAATAATTGTACAGGGTATATGAGGATCAACAAATCTATTCATAGCACCAAATTTGGAAATGATTATTTTCATTTTTTGAAGACAAAATAGCTCTTTAGATGTAAGTAATGATTCTCCATTATTTCAATCGGATGTCTAATTGTCGAATCTTCAGATCGATTAATACATCTACTCCTTTTTTCACTACATAGGCCACTTTTTCCACTCTGAATACTTTTCAATACTTTCTTGAGACTGGTCTACTACATCTTCAATGTCAAAGGCGCACGTCTTTGCTTGCCTCTTGAACCAGTAGATTTACGCTTAGCCATATTCATGAAAAATACTAATAAAAATTCAAATAATATATAAAATAGTACCAATATAGACATAAAAAAGCATCAACAAGACAATTAGAAAATGATCAGCCAAGAAAATAATCAGTTTTTCTAAAAAAAGGACGTAGCCCGAGGCTAGAGATCTGTTTATTAGTGAGAATAAACTATATATATTTAATTTTGGTTAATTACTTTTGAAAAGATAATTTAAGCATATTAATTTATACTTTAGGACATTTTATTGCAGATAATATTAGAACAACTTGATTCTATATTAGACAGTAGGCTGGACTAGAAATGTAGCCTAAGTGTTGGATTTATCACACATTGATCATGGATAATGTTGGTAACTTATATATTAGATAATGAGAAAATTTTATTCCTTAAGCTAGTTTTTTTATTAAGAAAGATATGTGACATTTGTTGCGAGTTTTCATTCGTTGATATAAATCCTTTTTTGGGGCCCAACAGTGATATCGAGAGCTTGGTTTGTCGAATAAATAATTCAAATTGAATTGTAAACTCTTGAGTTTCCTTCCATCAACATCATGTATACAGAACTTCACTATTAATAAATCAAACCCAAGTAAGTTTTGGCGTTTACTACGTTGATCATGGAAATCTATTTTATGGGTTCCGCCTAATAATTTAAAGATGTTTACTATGCCGATTGTAAAAGTCTTTTTCGTGGATTTCGCCTGATGATTTAAAGGAAATTTGTGAGGTGATGACATGTGAGTTCTGTCTGATAAGAAGGAGATTATCAGATGATAATAGTTTTGGAATCACCGGATGAGTGAAGGGGAAATTATTGAATTTATCTTATATCGGTCATGAATGATGTTAGTTCCTTGTATTTAGGCTAATAAGAAAGTCGTATTCTTTGAACTAGTTTTTTTTGTATTAAGAGAGGTTTGTAGCACTTATTACGAGTTTTCTTTGGTTATTATAAGTTTTTTTTTAGCCCAAAAGGGCCCAACATTAGGTTGCTGGTCACAGGCCAGAAAAGAATATAGGCCGGCTAGAAATGGATCAAGTGTAAGAATTTCAATGACAAAATTGTTTAAGGTGGGTAGATTGTGAGGTTCATCAACTTAATTTCATATCTAATACCTATTCGGGTATGATCTTATTTATTACTATGAATGAACTATAGATCTTTAACTTAGTTTACTCACTTTTGAAGAGGCAATTTAGACTTATTAATTTACACTTTGGACTAGGTTATTACACATGCAACTCATATCATAAAACACGGCTCCTTTGAAGCATTGTACAACTTAGATGGAGTGGCTTTCATGGACGAAGTTTTGTTATAATACCAGTTATCAATCTTCAATAAGGATGAGCCCCTTTGAAGGATAAAAGTCTATGCTCGTAAGCGAAGTGACTTACAATAGGTTTTACAAGTTTATCAATAGGTTTTTTTGAGTCTCTTTTAATCTAAAAGCTAGCTAAAACTAACTTAAAGAAATATCATTTATAACCGATGTGGGACAAACTCAATAATCTCCCTAATTGTAAATCCCAATTTTTATTCGTTCGGCCCAATGGGAATAGACCCTCAAAAGGAAATTCCAACAGGTAAGACTTTCACATTAGCCTATATAAAGGCTATTAATATCATCCACAACCTATGTGGGAGAAACCCAACAATCTCCCCATCACCTGACAAACTCACCTAATACTCCCCAAAAATGACTTCCAAAGGGAAAGTGCAACAGGTTTTATTAATGAATAAGGCTTTCCCATTAGTTTATATATTGACTACCAATATTATGCACGATCGATGTGAGACAATCCCGATAATTTTTTCCTTTTTATCTCGAGTTACAGCCTTGCCGGCAACTGAGAGCTAGGGAAGGCAGAGATCGGAAACTAACTGCAAAGTATCATGGGCCATACAAAATTTTAAAGAAGACCGGACAGGTCTCTTATCTGCCGGAAATGCCATCAGATTCAAAACTGCATGATGCTTCTCATGTGTCACAGCTGAAACCCAAACTCACACCAAGTCAGTATGGAACCTGTTCTGCCCATCATAACTGCTTCAAGTGAATTACATATTCCACTTAACGAGGTGTCTCAGGTTAGAGGACAGGACGAGAGGGCATAAGTGAGGGTGTTATGGGCGCTGTCGATTCCGACGTCTACTTGTGTGAATAAACATGAATTCCAGAAAATGTTTGCTTTTATATATGTATATATATCATGGTCTTTAGAAGCTACTGGAGGCTATTTAAACAAGCCAAATAGAAATTCCTACAAATGAACCAGACGAGTAGAGCCGAGAATGGAATTCAGGCCAAAATTCTAACAATAAAAGTTCACCAAACCTCTCCTAAGTGAGGGAAGAAACTCTCTCGGATCAAAGAGGCATCTGACACTCAGTGATTATACTTGCAAATAAAACTTAATTTTTCATGATATGATCAGCACATCCAGTAGGCTGGAAAATGGAAATAATGAAGGCGGCGACGACAGCTTCCTACTGATACTAATTTGTAGCAATTTTCTGGCGGGAGACGCCGCCGACGGCGGCACTAAATAAAGTATTAGCCTTTTTTGAGTGACCCAATGCCCAACAAAATTAATGTATTCAGGAAATAACTATATTTTTGAAATTTACGACTAAATTATCATAAAAAATTATTAAGTCTTAAACGTAAGAATCTAAGATTTTAAAATTTTTATTATAATATCAGTTAATGTTTTTAAAAAAACTTTAATTTTTCATTTTATGTTAAAAACATTAACACGGGAGAAACGAAGGAAAAAATTACGTCCCAAATTTAATGAAGTCAATTCCTAATTAGATGGAGACTAGTGTTGACTTTTGGGAGAACAGTTTAGAAGGTATATTTTATTTTATAATATAGCTAAGAATGGCCATGAATTACAATCAACCACACATTCTTTAACATCTTTGGACTTTTTCTAAGGGCTCAAAATGTCAACTATACAGTCAATTTTATATGGCAATTCCAAAGATTACTCGAATTTGTGTACTCTAGCTAATGAAAATGAGTAGTCTCATGTTAAAATTTACTACAATTTATTTATTATATTTATGTAGATTTTTGCATGATCGCATTTTGCATTTTTTAAAGAAATTTTAGTGGGTCATTTGATTGTATAAAATTAGGCGGGCTTCTATCTAAGTAATTTGTTTTTGTTTCCAATAAGGATAAGTTGACCAATGTTTAAATTATATTTTTTATTTCTTTATTTTTTTCTTAAGTAAGTAATATAAATTAAAATAATTTTTTGAGTCGGATGCACATCTAAGGCTAATTTTAATAAATTTGATTTAAATAATATTTTGAGGGAAATGTCAAAGAGGGTGGGCCAGTGAGATCCCTTAATTTAAACCACATATAATACTTAAGGGTAAGATTAAATTTATTATTATAAATGAATTATAGATCTTTAATTTAATTAACCATTATTGAATAATTAATTTAGGCTCATTTCATTACAAATGATATTAGAACCACTTGATTTTACGTAAGATGATGGACTCGATTAGAGACATTGGATAAGCTGCAATTCATAAGTCAAAGAAGGACATGGATAACGACTAACAATGGGTCGAATGTAGAAAATTTGAAAAAAAAAATTGTTTACAATAGGTAAATTGTGAGATATAATAACTTAAACTTATATTTAATACTTAGTGGAATAAAATCTGATTTATTAATAAATATATAAAATATAAATTTTTAATCTAGTTAACTCAAGGGATAATACATGTCCATTAATTTACACTTTTAGCCGGACCATTACAAATCTATAACAACCCAGCCGATCTGTATATTTGACAATATTGACGAGATTGAAATGATTTTCTTCTAATTAATCCCTCTATGGCTTGTAGCGTTGGTGATTAAGGTTGAAGCAAGCAGAGTTAGTTCATTGCAGGCCTTTTATTGCTGTGACTGGTTCCACAAGATTAGAGACTTCCATCTTATCCTTGTTATTTTCACTAGAAATCAATGTAAATAAAACGGGTTTCAACGTCGTTGCTAAGATGACAGAGGCTAGGCGTAAAGAGACGGGGGTCAATCGACGAGGGAATAACCCTAGAACTTGACAGCAAAACTCATTTACGACAATGTTCATAGAATTAAATTAACCTTTGGTTCCCATAGTTTGATTGATGCAACTGTGAACAATGAAAACAAGGCCACACCATACAAAGAACCACAAGGATCCGTCCTAGCACTTATAGCAGAAAAAACAATCTGTCATTGCTTAACGGAATAAATCTGATAACAGATAAACGCCGCAGTTTGATTGTGACCCAAACATCCAAACCTAACGAGTGGGGTAAAAGCAAATACCAGCCTGAGCAAATGCTACGAAGAGCGTCCAGAAATCTACCCTGTCCAGAGAGCACATATTCCCTCGGATAATAGGTAGGCTCAAACTATGATATTCGTTGTATGGAGATACTAGTATACGTTGTAAAATGTGCTTCAATAAAACCCTCAGCCACAGAAAAACAAAAATAAATTTTCTCTATTGCATACGCCACCAAGTAAATCTTTTATTTGAGCAATCAACTTTCCTGTATGAATTAAGACCCCTTCTCCAACCACTAAACAAAAAACTAAACCCAGATTCTTCTAACATCTCCACTCGATCAAACAAGCTTAGTCAGTGCCGCAATATCCATACCATACCATACCAAGAACAGTTCAAAGTACAACCTCGACCACAGCCTAAAATAAAACATCCACAACGACTGTCCAATGTAAGAAACAAAATAATAAAGTACATATGTACTATTACAGAATCTTAGGTTATTGCCTAAATCTCAGTAACATACTGATAGATATTAATTGTTCAATGATCCGCAATATTTCACATTTAACCATAACCATATCAGGAAACAAAAACATGCCAATTCATCAATGATCCATAATGCTTCTCATTTCACAACAGCCCGACCAAGAAACAAAAACACACGCTAATTGTTCAATGATCCATAACGTTTCACATTTAACAAAAACCAAACCAAAAATGACCCGTAATGTTTCTCATTTAACCATTAATTATACCAAGAAACGAAACAAATGCTACTTGTTCAATAATCCATAATGCTTCCCATTTAACAAGAACCAAACATGAAGTCCATCTTCTCTTTTAACAAGAAACACAAAGCACATTCTAATTGCCCAATGATCCATACACCATTCTCATTTATAATCATAGCCATACCAAGGCTTACCCATAATGCTTCTAATTCAACCATTCCTATTCCAAGAAACAAAACATATATCCCATCTTCTCATTTAACATGTGCTAACTGCGGAACGATCGATAATGTTTTCTCATTTATAATCATAACCATGACCATGATGATCCATAATGTTTCTCATTTAACCACAACTATTTCAACAAAACAAAACGCATAGCCCATCTTCTCATTTAACAAGAAATGACAAACAAAAGCAATGCTAAACGTTGTCATGATCCATAGCCCTTCCCATTTAACGAAAACTATACCAACAAACAGAACATATCTTACCATTTAACCATAATAACAGCCATACCAAGAAACAAAACACATGGTTCAACTTACCATTTTAACGATAACAATACCAATAAACAAAAACATGGAGCTCATCATCTTCCATACCAGGAAACAAAAAACATAATATAAACCGAACAGCAGAACAGGCATTGCCAAGACCAAAAACGAAACCTTTCCCCCACGATCTCTCTCTCTCTCTCTACCGGTAGGATTTCTGGAACCTGGCGCGGGCGCCGCGGCCGCCGAACTTCTTGGGCTCGCAGCGGCGGGGGTCGGCGACGAGGAGGGTGCGGTCGTACCTCACGAGAATGTCCTTGATCTCCTTCTTGGCCTGCTCATCCACGTACTTCTGGTAGTAGGCGACCAGGGCCTTGGCGATGCTCTGCCGGATGGCGTAGATCTGGGAGGTGTGGCCGCCGCCGCGGACCCGGATGCGCATGTCGACGCCGGCGAAGCGGTGCCGGCCGAGGAGGAGCACCGGCTCCACCGCCTTGAATCGTAGGATGTCCGGCTGCACCAGCTCGATGGGGCACCCGTTGATCTTGATCAGCCCGCGCCCGCGCTTGCA
>JAVDBV010060528.1:0-11463 GCA_032619315.1 Piper longum
TGTGTGTGTGTGTGTGTGTGTGTGTTACTATTTCTAATGCAAGAAACACCTTGTCACATTAAAAACTCACCACATCTCTGCACAGCACACAAAAGTAGGGTATAATTATCAGTTATTATTTAGGTGGTATCCAAAGTTGACTTCCATCATCATACCATCATTTCTGCCAAATGCCGAATAATTAAGGTCAATGACATGGATCTTAGTCCATCAATCCACTCAATTATAATCCATGCCAATGCTAAAATAATAAACATACATATATTCTCGCATGGATCCTTAACTTTGTATATTTTCAAAAAATATTGGACTCGAGCATCATTTCTTGCATCTCACATATATCAATAAGTAGAAGCTATAATGGCCTAGTTGAGTCAAAACAATAAATATAACACTAACATCATCCCCTAGCTAATACCTGTTCTTTCTTCTGCTCAATCACAACTGGGTCTTCTTCCAAAGGTTTCACTGGTAAGTAAAAAATTTGAGGCCCTGCCTTCGTCCTGAAACAGTCATAAAAGAAAGCACTAATTAGATGTCAATCTCAATTACCATGTGATAACCCTCAAGGCAACAAGGCACTGCTGTCTTCAGAATCCAACTCCATTCACTTGAACAGAAACTCATCTCGTCGCTACAAAATTGTCAATATGGATACTTGGACCAGAAATAAAAATAACCTGCAAAATGGGTAAGAGAGGCTGGTTATGCAAAAACACAGCCAGAAGTCAAACATAACTTGAGAAGAGAACAACGCAATACATTATTAAAACATGGCTAAGTGATTAGATGACACTTACCTTAGGAAATTGCTAAGCTTTTTATGATGCTCACTCCACTGAAGAAAAAGCAATTCCAACCGTTTCTCTTCTGCCTTAGCAGCAACTCGAGCTCGAAGAGTCTATCCACCCAAAAGACATAGAATATGATAAAAAAACAAAGACCTTGAAAAGTTCAACCTTGAGATGATGCCAAGAGAAACAAACTAGAACAACCATTGTAACCTACCAAATCACGTCTTCGTTTTTCAGCAATTTGTTCACGCTCTTGCTGCCTCAATCTTTCACTTTCCTCACGAGCCCTTTGTTCTGCCTGCACTAAGTGGAGAAGGTATCACTTATCAACTGTAACTGCACAATTTATATGAAAACTACATGATCATGAAGCATACCACCACTATTCACATTTGGAAAAGAGCTGCCCACCTTTCAACTTCAAGGAAAAGTGGGAACACAAATCTATCTTGCTAGAGAACCCAGTTTTGGCATGGTCACTCTTCACATAGGTACACAATCCGACAAAAAAATAAAGTATTTGTGTTTTTTAAAATACAATAAACCTGTTTTCTCCTTGAAGTATGCTGTGCTATCTGGCAGTGATACAAGAACTTTTGTGTAGCTTCCTAAATCTTAATGCTTGGACTTTTTCTCAGAAGGTTAGATCCATAAATTGCCAAAGCTTATTGTTACCTCAATTCGTTCTTTGCAATAAATTTAACATCAAAAAATGGATTTTAACAAAGAAATTCATTTTGCTTCTTAGATGAAAATTAGCACCTTGGTATTTTGAAAGAAAATTCAAAATGAAGCAAAAACTTTGTACTGCGTGATTCAAGCAAAAATCGTGTACAGACAAAATAATCTAATTACCATACCTTTTTTAAAGAATCAGATCTACGCATGAAGGCCTCTGATGACGACAAATTCTGATCTTCTTGACGAAATTTCTTAAAAACAAGGGAAAATTTGCTTAAATTTTTATGTTAAAACATTTCGAAGTAAACCATGAATATTGCTACCAACTGTTAATGATAATATTTACAAATAGTCTCATGGGAAAAAATGCATTTAATTGATACCAAGTTCAGGTAAAGATCATTTCTACCTAACAAAGCAACACCTCATTCTAATAAAATCAATTAATTATAAACCTCATCCGTCACTTGCTAAATGGCTTATTTCACAAATAATAAATTCGCTGCTATGCACTAATGAGAACTTGTGGATTTCATTTAAAATCTTTTTAAAGGCTTCCGGGCGCCACCTAGCTAAGAAAGAAGCCAGTACCACAGTTCGTATGTAACTAGAATGACGATAACAAAAAAATATGGCACCTCCAATGTCCCAAGAAGCTGTCCCAACATCCTCCTATTTCTCTTGACCAAGCTTGGATCTTCATTCTTTGGAAGAACCCTTGGCACAGGTTCACTTGCAGAAATATCAAAGTCCTTGTGCCAAAAAAAAAAGGATATATAATCGAACCAAATGAACTAAATTTATCATGCATAAAAAAAAACACCACCATTTCCCTTCGAGCACACAAAAATACGAACCATAGCTCTGCGCCCTCGCTGATTATTCTCATGTCTACGCTCTCCAAAAAATGAGCTCACAGGCTTTCTCTCTGTCTCAATACCTGTTGCAGGCCCGGCTACGGTGACCACTTCCACTCTCACTTCCTCTTCACCGCCCGCTTCTGCAATCTCCCCATCCTCAACCTTCCCCAAATTCACACACCACCACACACATTAGCCAAGACATACATACAAACAGGAAAATCTGACCTACTTATAAACAATAAAATCATATTCATTACCCGAACAACAGCAGATGACAGTCGCTTCTTCAGAGGCGGCTGGTCCTCCGAATCGACCAGCCCCGCCTAATCACAACATGCACCAAAAAACAAACAAAGCTAACAAAAGAAAAACAAAAATACCAAAAATAAAAATGCAACAAAGCTTCGGGGGGATAGAAGAATTACGTGGCGAACAAGTCCCCTCTGACGGGGGCCGATTCCCCGCCCGCCATTAACCGCCAATCCCCCGCGACGGATGCCCCTGGGATCCCGAAGCCGCTCGGTGATCTGTTCAAATAGCAGGTTCGTAAGATTCAATCCAACATTATATGAAAAGGGTAAGGAGAAAGAGGAAACACCTCGCGCTGCTGGCGGCGGAGCTCCTCGATTTCTTTGCGCAACTCTTCGGTCGTCTTCTCGGACGCCGCCGCCTCCGCCGCCTCCATGGCCGACTCCGTCGAAGAAAACCTCGCCGCCGCCGCCAAAACCCCACCTCTTCTACGGGGCCGACCGAGTGGCGACGAAGTTTTATGCCACTACTCCAAGCGGGTAGGACTCGGACCCTTGAATCATACGTAAACGGACAATTGGAATAGAGCGCGCCGATGTTCGTGTTTCATAGTTATTGGTCAGCTTCGGGATTCTGTTCTGCATCTCGTTCTTGTTTCGAGTTTGGACAACGGATGATGGAGGAGATAGGATTTGCCATTTGGGTGTCCAAATTTTCGTTCCAAACTGCTAAGATACTGATTCTGGATACATAATAATAATAATAACAACATATTAGGATAAAAATAATTACGAACCAATTCAGTATCATAAAATATAAATTATAAGAAATAAATGGGTAAAACATGACGAAATTAAAGATAAAGGGAAAAGATAACCAAGATTGAAGCAATCAAGAACAAAGGTGTTTGTTTCTCTTTACCACACTGACAGTTTGTACCACACCCCATAATTAACCCATAACTACTACACACCTAGTGGCAACTAACTCATAAAAATAAGATAGTTTCTTCGTGGCTATCACAACCAACCCATATTATGACGCACGTATCATAATCATTAAAGAAAACTTAGGATAAAAATTCATCCACGTTTAAAACACACCATTTTCTTTTGTTTTGTTTGTTGGAAGGATTGAATTGTATTTTGAACCGAATCAAACGGACTAGTATTTTGAACCAAATCAAACTGGATCCAAAGGATTTGGGCTCAATTTTGGATTCCTATTGGAAAGTTTGCATTTTAGATTGATATATGTGAAAGCAATAAATTGATAGGCTATATAATATTCAAATTCGGAAATGCATCTCCTACTTGGACCATTCTCAGCTAGCGTTAAGTGTGTCTAAATATCCAGATTTTAGTTTAATTTGGTGTCGTCATCGACTTCATGTACCTCATGAAACATGTTAATATTTTCTTAATTTTATTTATAGAAGAGGTTATTCAAGTTAATTATTTCCAGCAGATATGATTAAAAAAAAAGAACTACTTCAACTTACACAATTATGAATTAGGTGTTAGGGCTTAAAATGTAGATTAGTAAGCGTCATAATATCTTCATTAATCAACATATTAACAGAAGAAACATAATGCTTAGACTAAATACCTGCTTCAAATTACCAAATATTGAGAACCCTGGTAGGAAAAAAAGTGACACCTACCAACAGGGCGTTACATTTAAACCTTATATATGCTTTTATTTCTTAATATCCCGGGGTCACACAACGGACGGGCCCAATTTCATCATCCAGCACAAATATCTCCAACCAGATTCACGGGCACACAAAACTCACAGACAAAAACATTAGACATTTCGAACTCACATTCACCCAACAGAAACTTGTCTCGGCACAATTAATGGGGCAACCAATATTAGTTACAGGCAGCGAGATCTTTTGATGCTTAAAAAGCCTCTGGGCACCATTCTTTGACCTTTCAGCATTTTATTATTTTACTCTGAATGAGATGTCCAGTACATGAGACCACTGCAAGCATAAATAAATAAATTACATGAATAATTGAGAAATAGATACTCAGTAGGCTGAAATGTAATAAAAAACCTGAGACCAACTTTTAAAATAGCATCCATAATCCGGCTAATGGCAAAGTAAATGAGATCGCATAGATTCTGTATAAGCTTACAAAGAGTTCCACAGACAGATGTGATTTAAAATGCCGCGGGCAAAAACATCAGTGATAGAGAGCGAGTTAGGAAATAAAGATAAAAATGGGAAGGTCAGAATCCGCACTGAAAAAGAAAGGAAGAAAGATCGCAATCCATGGTAAACAAAGAAAGAAGGTTCCCATCAGAACCAAAACTAACTTCCCAATCAACATTGACCTCGTGGTCTACAACGAAGTATTTATACACTCAAACAATTTCTATAAACAAGGGAAAGAACCAAGCAAAAGGCCCCCAAAATACTAGGAAAACTGACTCCATACGAGATTGGAAATAAGCTGTAACAGATATAATCTTAAATCAACAAACTTCCCTTATTTTAATCACTATTCTTCATAAGGATACACTACTAATATCCTTGGTAATTATAATTTATCTTACATAAAAAAAAAGATTATTAATACAAAAAGAACTCGAAGCATGATTATCAATAATGATGAAATACCTGATTAACACAAAAACGCACTGCAACACACCAGCTGTTCCTGTCCATGATGAAGGGCCTTTTGAGGTTAGAGCATCTTGAATCAGTAAACCGACAGAAGCTGCTAGTGAAACAAAAGATACCACATACGCAATAAACAACCAGAGCTTCAACCTACAATTTCAGAAGCCAGATAATAATAAAATTATCAATATCTATTTGTCATTGGACCACAAACTACAAGCAATGACGATGCAGTGAAAAGAAAGTTGGATCCTGTTTGGACAAGCCTACAGGATTGGAATACTACTTGGTTAAGGAGATTTTTAAGGAACATACTAGTACCCGACTTCTTATCTGCGGTAGGAGTCACTGGGCATTCAATAATAAAAGTTTTGTCTGACTCAGGTCAAGAGCACTTATTTCCAGACATATTCATCTCCTAATAGAGCTAGTAAGAAAGTTCTCTTTATTTGCAATTACATCATGCCTTCTATCCGTATTGAACTACTGCTAGAATTAGATTGATGAATCAAATCACAACTCCACCATCTTTAACCTTGACGATAGTGTTTCCTTGACCACCAATTTTCTGATTGGCATCATCACCTGTCACAAACAGCTCTCTACAGTCTTATACAACCAATTTTGATACACACAAATAAAATTCACTCTCCACTGTTCCACTGTTCTCCTTTCAGTTGAATGCAAACAATCAGCGCCAGCCAACTTCTAGTGTCCTCAAAACTCGTGCTGCCTCAACCAAACCACCCACGTCAACCCACAATCTCATTCCCACCATCTCTGCCTCTGGAAACCAACAGGCGCAGTCATTAAGTTTCAGTTTCATTATAACTTTGTTTACCACTGCCCTCCGTCAACACTTTTTTCAAGGCGAGAATTTTCATTATAGATATAGGAACTTTATTTCAAGTCTATAGTTTCCAATTATAATCCAGTCCCAAAAACCTCACCTCCATTCGCCGTCATCGTAAGGCGAATAATCAATATCTTCCTTTCTTACACAATTGAACATCAACGCTGCGAGAGATGCAAAAATTCCTGCAAAAAAAAAGAAAAACAGAAAAATCAAAACACATGCAAATACAATCATCCCCAACTTTTTTCCCGAAAAGAAAACAAAAACCCTAATTTCAGCGCAAAAAATAAAAAACGCAATGGCCGAATCGTAGAGTCAATAATGAAACGGGAACGAACCAGGAAGGTAGTGGAGGAAGGAGACCTTGACGGCGCTGCAGACGACGGCGTCGACCCAAAACCACCAGCCGGCACCGAAAACGGCGCCCGCGATGCCGGGACCGAAGATCGCCCACATCTCCGTCAACTCCATCACCGGCGCGCGAACAGAACTTCTAGAATGAAACAAAGAACGATTTTTTACCGATCGTTATAACGATAGAAATCGATGGATGGGGCGAAGTTGGAGAAGACGAGGTGCTGTCGTGCTACCGCTGATCGGCGCGATGCACTGTTTTCTGCCCATATTAGAAATCTTTTCTTCGGGGGAAGAAAAGAGGAATTTACGATTAAGGGATAGATTAGTACCCTTTTCGCGATTTAAGGATGTCTCGTATGTTATTTACGATTCACCGGTATTTTTCCTAATGACTTAACTACCCTCAATTGGGTGGATTAGATAAAAAAAATTAAAAATTAAATAATGGGAGGGCCAAGTCGGGTATTCCCGCCACTTGGCCTGGTCAGGGCAGTCCGGGAAACCAAATCTGGCTGCCTTGGCTAGGCCAAGTGGCAGAGGGCGGCCTACTTGCCCGTCCGACCTGACAAGTCAGTCCGATCAACTAATTTCGAAGCATTATTGACTTTAAATTTAAAAATATCGTTAAATCGTAAAATTGTTAAAAAAGTATCATTGAATAGTGAATCGTGTATATTCTGACCATTAAATGATAATTTCCTCTTTATCTTATCCGTACTCTTTATTTTATTACCAAGATTCTTCATGTTCATTAGGCTGAGTTAAACGTAGTGCTGTTGGGCCTGCATTTGGTTAACTATCGCTAAGCCCGGTGAGATTATAATAGCTCAATGAGATTTGAGTATGTGCGTTAATTAATCTAATATGTCAGTATAAATATACTTATATAATTACAAAGAGTGACCTAGAAAAAATATCACTCCCTTGTAAACAGATAAGATTGGAATTCCCCAAGCAGGAAAAGTTTATGAAATATATTTTATTATAAATAAAAATAAAGTAATTTCTATTGTAAGATCCACATGCTATAAAAATAAATGAGTGACCGGGCACATCTATAATTGAAATTTCATAATAGATAAGAAGCGTGCTAATTTATTATTTGTTAATTAGGTTTAACAGTATTATTGTTGACCGGAAGACTTTACCGCAATTTAGTATTCAACATAGAGATCTTTAAACGGGTACCCAGGTTACCCCTCTCTCTGCATAATTTACACTAAATCTAAACTTAAAAAACTAAGATATGTTAGTTCGGCTATAATAGTATAAAGTAGATATTCACCGTCAAAATTTTCGTAACAAAAAAATAATAATGAATGAAGGAAAAATAATTAGTGTTTACAATTTAGAATTAAAAAGAAATCAAATAAAATTTAACAATTTTACCCCAAAATTTGTTGAGATTCACAGTACATCAATTTACACATACATCGATCAATAAATATATACTAACGTGGCTAATAAAAATGCATTGATGATGAGCTTCTACACGTTTATTGATGTATAATTACTATCAAAATATTATCGAATAAAACGAGGTGTGTAGTTAAATCTAATTGCCCTTTAATTACAAAAAAAATGATAACAACAATTTATTTAGTCCAAGCTTGCTCATATATACTCTTATTTAGGGTTGCCAATGGTCTCGGTAAACGGGCTACCCGACATGACCTGACTTAAAAATATATGTAACACCCGAATTTCAGTTCATTTAAAAACCGAATAAAAAATATTACAATCGAGTTAAATCATATGTAAATCTGATAATTTATAAGATTCAATCATTAAAACGGATCAAAACAACCCTCTTATTGTTTTAAGAATAGAAAACATAATTAAATATGTATAAAAAAATACATAATATAGATAAAAGTACAAAAGAAAATAATAACATTGAGCTCAAGTATAGGTAGCATTTCTGTCCTTTCACCAGAGTCGACTCAGGAACACAAGACTTATATATATAATATAAAAAATATCACTAACGAATATCACTGGTCTAAAAAATAACTAAATATCAAACTAAAAAATGAGTGCCCACTCTCGTGTAAGGCATATATATATATATATATATATATATATAAAACTTCATTTAAACACTATGTGGGTATCTAATAAGAAGCCATAAAACTATTGACCCAATAGCATTCCGAACTAAACTGGTGCTATGTCACTCTCGGCAAATTCCTTTTTCGACAATAACTGTTCCTACTCTTAGGAAATAACATATATCTTAAACCCTCTCCATTCATACGTATAACACTTGGCCAAAAGTACAATGGTTGAGTACTCTCAGGCAGTCTTGCCTTCAATACCCTTTATACCACACGTCCAGACATGGGTTGTACAATGTAGTATCCATATACTCTACGAGGTATGAGGAAGCTCAAAAAGTAGAGTTGTTAGGAGCCTTCGGGAATGAAAAAATACTCTTATTAATCTAGAACCCGTTCTGACCCGCATATGCACCTGCTCACAGTATACAAAAGGTCAATTTTACCATCTTTGTGTTCACTAAAAACTCGATAAAAACTATATATATAAGGCTGAGAAAGGAATTATATAAATAGGCTCGAAAGTAACTTGAAGTAGATCTGAGTTCTAAAATAACTTGAAGGTTATTAATCACAAAAGTAAAATATGTCTAAATAACCCGTGTTAAGTGAAGTTCGATAAAATAGTCACATGTCTTACGATGTGGAAATCAAATCTACGATATAGTATAGTGACAAAACTGAGAAGAATCTGCACGGCCTTGTGGTACAAGCTCCAAGCGTAATGCCTCATCTACGGCAAGCTCGAACTCCGAAACCTACATTGGAACCCACTGCTAAGAAAAATATTGATATCTATATATAATGCATGGTCATGGCATACGCTCATATCATCAATACATCATAATAAAGAAACAGTGTTAAACAAACATACAACTAAACTTCTGACATCCAAGTCAATATATAATATGAAAGAAGACTAATGAATAAATAATAAATTTAAAAATAAATACACTCATTGATAAATAATAAATATATGAAAATAAATAATACTCTAATCATAAATAATAATATTATTATATTATAAATACATAGCTAAACACAAGTAAATATCACATATACTCATGTTAGTAAATATATAAATAAATAAATACATAATAATTTGATAAATAAATAAATAAATAAATAAATAAATACATAATAATTTGATAAATAAATAAATAAATACATAATAATTTGATAAATAAATAAATAAATAGTTAATATTAATTAATGATGACTAATAATAGCAAAATTATCTAATACGGGAATACATAATTAAACACAAATAAATAATAACTTACACGCAATGAACAAACAGATAAATGAATAAATAAATGTATACAATTTAGCAAACATGAATAAGAGTACTATTAATAAGTAAATATATCATTAATAATAATAAATAATCATATAAATATGCATTATAATCAATAAATATAAAAACAACAAGAAATGAATAATAATAATAAATAAATATTTATAATATCAAAATATACTAAAAATATGAATATGCATCTAAACTAATGTACAGAGTCTTGATTTATAGAAAATGGTTTAAAAACGACTAAAAATTGCGATAGAATCAATTGGTGCACCATACCAATTCAAATGGCCTAATCCAGAGTGGATTGGGTTGAGTTAACTAGGCCTAGATTAAGTAGAATGGTAGGCTTGGTTGGCTAGGCAAACACGGGCATGAACACGGGTAGATTGGTGGGTTGGCGAACAAGTGAACAGAGCTCGAACTGGTAGGCACGGTCCTAAGTAAACAGGCCAACAAGACAGGTGGTGCCCGCACAGGAAAACGTCGACGACAGCGCAATGGGGGCTACCGCCAGTCGCAATCCATAGAGGGGAAGACTGAGAGTGTGATGGTGGTGACAAGCGATGAAGTTTGGACGTTGGTTGGTAGTGAGACAGTCACGAAGAGATCAGTCTGGTTGATGGAGGAGGGTTAGGAAACTTGCTAGCGGTGAGTTGAAGCAGCGGCGGCGGCGGTAGGGTGCAAATCCGAAATCACGAGGAGAAAAGCTAATTTTTTATTTTAATTTTTATTGAACGGTCAAAATCTTGCCACATGGTAAGATCTGAACTATTTGGTAACTCATGGGCCTAGTGGGACCTATCTAGGGTATATGTGTAACACCCCGCTTCGGTTCACCCGCGAACCGACTCGGAAGTATCACCGGCGACCGAACCGTTCGCTAATCTACTAGATTCGGTTAAGCCGACCCGGATCTACCCTCGGCGTCTTAAGTCGGAAATGCAAACATACAGATATGGATGATATGTTTGGGTTCTAACGTGGCCCTACATGTATGCCATGATATGCAAATAAAAACAGAACCACGCAATAAACGAGAAATCCAAAGAAAATATCCATTTCTACAGAAAATCGGACAGAGTTTCCCCTAAAAGTGCAATAAGGGCCAACCTGTCCACAATAAGGATATATATAAGTACTTTTAAAACGATGTAAATCATAACAATCATCACTCCCACACAAGCATCAACACTTTTACTTTCGCCCGAGACAAAACTAATCTCCAAGGCGCCTTAGTCATTCAAGTTTACCCATTCATTTCATATGTAATTTATCAAACACAACACAACAAAATCTTCATTCATACAATATTAACACCCAATCATTTCACAATACACCTGGCAGGTACATGTGTGCACGACTCTGTGCTACTCCTCCGCAGTCCCGACAGCAGCTTTCAATCGTCATGATCATCACCTACATATAATAGAAAAACGTCAGCAACGGTTGTCACTGGTCCGGAAATAACTAATACCAAACTGGCACAGGAGAGCTAACCCTCCTGTTGAATAAAAACCGTTTACTTCCTCAAGAACTTTCACAAGGTCATCTATTGCTTGGCCATCTCATCTATTGCGTCTTGCATCAAATATCATTCTAGTTCATCTCAGCCCTCTACATCCTCCATATTACTCCTAGCCTTGAGCCGAAGGCCGAGTACTCTCAGGC
>JAVDBV010060529.1:0-14234 GCA_032619315.1 Piper longum
GAACCGACGGCTGAACCGATCGGCTAACGACTATAAAACCTGTGACTCGAATCACGGGTTTTACAAGGGATATACCATGGGGCAAGCTGAGACTTCGGCATGGCAATTCCATCTTCCTCACAGGCTTGCTTCGGAAGAGGCATGGCGGCAATGTATAAACTTTCTGGATACAAGGCACGACGACTTTGAAAGACAGATCCTCGACCGTGCGAGAGACCGCGAAATACAACCGCGACTCGTAACGACGAAACACATCATCAACATCGTCAACACCCGCACGACCATGATCACCACCATCCCTACCGCTTCGATCACTATCACTATCACTATCGTCGATGTTACCATCGCGTTCGTAATTGTGGCGCAAGCCATTGAAGCATACCTTGAAAGCTCTAATCTTGGAGCCTCTGTGGAAGGAAGACCAAGATCCGGTTCATGAAGCTTTCAGTGGTGCTGCGGGAGAAGTTCAGATTGGTTGTGGAGGTACCCAGGTACCTCCATCTTCTTTAAATAATGATATATATTATAATAATATAATATTTTCGACATAGATTCTAATTAATTAAGTCTTAATTTAGAGATAGATCATAATTGATGAGAAATATATTGTAATAATTAATTATTATTATTTAGTCAAAACTCCTACTTCTAATAAAAAACCAGTATTTATTTCATCTTTTATGTATATATATATGAGAAGGTATTAAACAAAACTTTATATCATATATTTGTGTTTGTTGTTTTTCATTATAAAATTAGCGAGGATTAGAAACCATCAATTATGGCTTCCATGTGTCCTTTCTGTGCCAACTATTAAGATTAGAGATAACACATCAAATAGGCGAGGTATAGAGAAGCATCGTTTAATTGAATATAGATGGAATAGTTTTCTTGTGATCAGTCTTGAATTGTGTTTCGTATTTACTTTGGAAAAAAACTATATTTATATTTCATTAGTTTTTATGGCATCACAGACTCTCGATTTTGATTGATGGGCATGATCGTTTAGATTGCAACATCCACCCAATTCTAGTTAGGTTATTTATGTATAGTTCATGTTTAACTATAGTTGTAAATTGTTTTTTTTTTATTAAAAAAACTCCAAAATCCTGGTAGAAGGCAAAATCCTTTCTACGAGGCAACATGTTTTTGTTATATGGACATATGTATACCCGTGTAGATAGAGAATTGATCCCTTTTGAATCTCTTCTGTCAATCGAACATTAAAATCAGATTATGATGCCTTTCTAGTTGATGATTACTGGCTGCCATCAGCTGTGGATGTTGCCTTGTGCTCCTAGATTGGCCGTCCATGGGATGAGAGGAGATGATTATTATAACAGAAAAGCTCTCTTGCAACAGTGGTAGGTGTAGAGCTTTTCATGATTCCAAGAATCATATTTTCAACTTTCGTGTTATATGTTGCTCCTCTACAGAACAATGCATCGGAGGTTCAAAGGTGGTCACACGACTGTAACAAAAGTTTACATGAATTTGCTAGTGACTTGGGCTTAACAACTTTTTTGGCTCTGCCAGCATAATGTGTATACATTTTAAACTGTATTATGACAATATGCTGTTTATGGCCTAGTTTGATCAGGGCTGTGAACTCCGCTTTACTAGTTTCCATTGATCGTGTCATAAGATTTTCTAGAAAAATTTTCTTGCCTTCATACCACCCGTGCCATTATCTTTGTTTTACAGTTATTCACATAATTGGAAGAATACTTATTTCCTTTGTTGTATGTAATTTAATGTTGAACATTATACTGAAGTCTTTACAGCCTAAATTACTTAAAATGGTTAATGTTTGGTCGTTTGATAACTGATTTGTGCATCATCAGGTCTCTTTCTTCCTCCCGTGGTTAGAACAATATTAGATTCTATGGAAAGGATAAAACAAGTTCCTCAACCTGTTCTAAGTAATGTATACTTCTTCTTGTCTTCCTTTTTCGGCTACCATTGATTATAAAATTGGAAGTTTGAGTAATAACTTGTATTAGTTTGCATTAATTTTTCTCAAACATCATACATAATTTGCTGGTTGTAGCCGGTATATATGACAGGCATGAAGCGTGAATGATACAGAGCTTATGTGCTTTAATTCACTGTGCAACTGTTTAAAATTAAGCCTGCCAATCTCCAATGGCTTCTGTGGGATAAACATGTAACTAGTGACATTACACCTAACTTATGATAACAAAGATCCACATCTTAATAATCTGATTCTTTTTGTATTAACTACGAACCCAAACCAGGTGGTGAGGTAAATTACAAACCTAGAAAAATTGATTTATGAAGGGGCATACACTAGTACGACAAAGTATTTTAAAATTATTCGGTCTGCATGCATGCTCTTCCTAATGCAAAAAAGAAAAGGCTCGTAATCTTCTCATGCACAAGGAAGACATAATCTCAATAGTGGAAAAGATAAAGTTCAGTGCTCTCTCTTTGATGATACCTTTTGGAAAGACTCAGGTGGAAGACATTTTGGTAGCCATTGGGCAACCAAACACAAACGAGGAGGTTTGAATGGTCCAGGGAACGAACTAATAGTGGGAGAGAAACAAGAAGAAAGGATTAGGACATGGTTTTCATTCATGGGCTAATGGGAAGGGAGAAGAAGGGGATGCATTGGATGTCGTTCAGCTTGGTTAACATCTACACAGGATCGTCGTTCTATGCCCTATTAAAGGTTTGCACCATCTTCGTAATCAGGGGCTGCATTGGATGTGGTTGAGCGTGTTTAACATCTACACAAGATCGTCAATCTATATCCTATTAAAGGTTCACACCATCTTCGTAATCACCTCTCCCCGGCTCCATCTGCAAGAATAAACATCATACTCCATCAATTATTGATTCAGAATTGTCTAGCATCACCATAATTACCTACTTTGGTAAAATAGCTTGCATGGATCGATGTTTAGAAAGTACTAGTCATGTAATGCTTGATGCTATATATGCATGCATGTAGCTCAGCGAGACACCCCATCAATTAATTTGACCAGCAAAACACCAAACTAGAGGGGGGGCTCCTGGTAATAATTGAATGATAACACCTATTTATAGTGAGTAAATAGATATTTTGTTGTTAATTATTAATTAGTAGACTTAATATATCACACCCATTACTAGTTTATATTTATTTACACTCATCGTCTTATTAACTCACGCGGCTCATCGTGAACCGCATTCATCTCATCTTCCGAAACAGTATTTTACAAAATGAAATATACTTCAAGATCGAGAACATTGTATTTAACTTTGCATGTATATATTCCTCTTGAAGCAAGCAAAACCTTCATTCGTTTTGGCCATTTCCTTCAATCCCGCTATCCCTCTATTTTTCATTCAAATGGATTCCTCAAGCTTCAATATCGATCAGTATGAATATGATTGTGGGTGTGATGATCCTTTATTAAGGTAAATATGATATAGTATTGTTATATATCATCATTGTTTTTTTCAGTAGGTCTTTAGATGATGATTTTGTTGGTGCAGCAACAAGGAGCTTCCTCCCTTAATGGACTGGTTGGAAGAGGAGAGTTGCGATTTCAGTACTTTTCAAGGTGATTGCTCGATCGGCATGCAGAATCCTTGCTTTGATCTTGTTGATCAAGATGATCCAGCCTGGAGCCTTAGTAACGTGATGCCCTTGCAAACGGAATACCCTTTCGAGGAGTTGGATATGACACTATGGGATGACAACTTTTTCTCTAACAATCCTTCATACAACCACATAACCGCTGATCAGTGTAGCATACGCAAGTCGAATGATGTTCTGGTAAGCATGAGCACCCTTAATCCGATTGAGAAAGAAAATAGGGCTTTTATCATGAGTAGAAAGGAGGATGAGCATGGTTGGCAAGGAATGAAGCTACCAAGTACTGAGATAAAAAGCTATGGCCACATGAGCGGCGCTGATCAGTATACCATACCCAATGTATTGGACCAATTTTTGGTGAGCAACAACCGTTTTAATGTGAATGAGAAAATAAATGGGGATACGATCATGAGCAGTAAGGAGGATGTGCGTGGTTGGCACTATGGCGACATGAGCTCCAATTCGTACAGCATACACAGTTCCATGGTAAACAATAAAGGGCTGAATGTGAATGTGAAAGATAATGGGGCTATCACAAATTTTAGTAAAAATGAAGATGGGAATGGCTGGCAACGAATGAAGGTGCAAGGAGAAGCTAGAAATACCAATATGCACCATTCTCATATGAATGTTGAGAGAAAGCAGAGATCAAGATCGATCGACTTTGAGGAGATGTCAAGGTATTTTTATTTACCCATAATGCAAGCTGCGAGGGAGATGAAGGTCGGTCTTACTGTGTTGAAGAAGAGGTGCCGAGAACTCGGCATCTATCGGTGGCCGCAAAGGAAGATGAAGAGCTTGGACTCTCTCATTCACAACGTCCAGGTATGACAACATTATTTATGTTCATAACTACTATACATATTCTATAAATGTACATATTTACATTTTAATGGTTGTTAAGAACTTGATACATGTTGTATGCATAAGCAGGAGATGAAGATCAGAGGCGAAGGTGAGGGATGCGAGGGAATAGAGGTAGAGAGGTTGATAGAGCATAAGAGAATGATGGAGAAGATGCCTGACTTGGAGTTGACAAAGGAGACAAAGAAATTGAGGCAGGCTTGCTTTAAGGCTAACTTTAAGAAGAGAAGGCTAATGGCTATTGGCCCATACTAATCATATGCTATATTATCTTTTATCTTTCTGCCTTAGGCAAAATAAATAAATAAATAAATAAAGCAGGAATATATACCTGTGCATATGATTTTTTCTTATAAACTGATCTTTCTAGCTAATAATCTTATTTACCCGTAAGTAAAGGAATGGCTTCCTTTAACAATGTTCAGTTTGCATATGTGATTCCTTTGTTGGGCTGGCTTGCTTCAGAAAGCGAAGTACTTTATAATGATTATTTGCTAGTGTTATATGATGATTATTTGCTATTGTCTTGATGGAAAGTGCTTAACCATGTTAATTACAACTAGTGGTTTACCATGTATATTACAACGTGTGCGGCATTTTAATTGATAGTTAAAACTCACTTTGAATAATGATATATATTATAATAATATAATATTTTAGAGATAGATTCTAATTAATTTAACTCTTAATTTAGAGATAGATCATAATTGAATGAAAAAATAAATTGTAATAATATAATTATTATTTTTTAGCCAAAACTTGTACTTTAAATCAAAAACCAGTGTTTTAATAATATAATTATTATTTTTTAGTCTAAACTCTTACTTTTAATCAAAAACCAGTATTTATTTATTATTTTATCATTATATGAGAATATATTAAATAAAGCTCTATATAATGTATTTATATATGTTGTGTTTTATTATGAAATTAGTGAGGATTAGAAACCATCAGTTATGGCCTCCATATGTCCTTTCTGTGCCACCATACAGGCATAGATTAAGATTAGACATTAACACATGAAATAGGTGAGGTATTGCATCGTTTAATATAATATGGATGGAGTAGTTTTCTTGTGATCGGTCTTGAATTGTGTTTCATATTCGCTTTGGGAAAGGACTATATTCATATTTTATTATTTTTTATGGCGTCGTAAACTCGTGTGCGCTCAATTTTGATTGATGGGCATGAATATTTAGATGGCGACATCCACCCAAGTATGGTTAAGTTATTTATGTATAGTTCATGTTTAACTATATTTTGAAATCACTTCTTTTTTAAAAAAAAAAACCTCTGACATCCATGAGTTAATACCACTACGTAATTTCCTGAATCAAAATAAATGACTCTCGTCATCCGAAGATTTTGTGATTAAATACACATATCCTCTGAGTTTTCTAAAGTTTGGCACCTGTTTAGAATAACTAGGAAATTATAACTGTAGGCCATAATTAGTGCATTGATTATTGCAAGATTAATATTTTTTTAACCTTTGGTTCCATCATTATCACTAAAAGTTTGTTTGGTTGCCATGAAATTAGTGTAAAGTAGGTAAGATGGTGTGCCATGTGTAACCTATACAATATAATTTTAAATTTTTTACATAAATTCATAAATTCTCATTGAATAATGAGATATGTTATAATAATATAATATCTTTGATATAGACTATGATTAACTTTAAAAACATATCCTATTTGAATGAGAAAATAAATTAATTATTTATTTTGTTTACTTTTTAAAAATAATTAGACGACTCTTCGGTTAATAATAAGTTAGAAATTGAAATTGACCAGGTTTGAACTCCTAACTTTCAACCATTAAAGGTATTTTCATTGTTTTTAGTCTCATGCCATTACTGACTTCCAGATAACACAAAAAATTTTAAATAATCAATTTAACAAAAAGTAGATACATTTAATATTTTTATAAAAAATATTATTGAGTGAATTATTTTTTATACAAATTAAGCATTATTATATCTAAGAAAATATAAATTAATTATGATTATCTTATGCATCCCACTCACGTAAGATTCGTATTCAACCCGTTTATATCATATTTGTAAGAGTTTCATATTGAATTTAAGTTTGAATTTTTTTTATAATATATCCAAATATATTCAAATTAGATATTTTTAATAATATTTTTATTCTTTTTCTATATATATATATATATATTATTTATATTATTTTAAACTCAAATTCCGAGTTTTGGAGGTTCAGGTCGGATGTGTATATAATAAATAAAATGAATGCGATCTTCAAGTTCTAGTTCAAATTTTTGGGATCAGATACGAATATAGTCATATCTTATCCATATCCAACTCAAACTCATCCCTACTAATAGAGCTTCAAACTCCATTTCTTATTATTTATTAATTTTAAAGTTTTATATAATGATTTTATAAAAAATACAAAAATTAAAATATCAAATTTTATTTAAAATTTTTTTTGTATCAATTATATGCACTAAATTTTAAAAGGTGCATTGGAATTAACTCCAACTCGAGAAAAAGAGTATCTTTTCAGATAAAACAAAGCAAACCAATGTTTTTAAAACTGTACTTGTGAGTCAGGTGATCAAACTGGATTTTTTTACTACTATGCGGTTTGCTTGGCTTAATTGGGTAGAACCAGGTTTGAACCAAATTTAACATGTTATATCGGATTTAATTTTATTTTACTATATCACATTATTAAAAAAATGTAATGTAGTCCACTCGTTTAGTGTCATCTACTTGCGTAGCACGATTTGGGTTCACTTGGTAGCTGCATATTTTACTCTTTAACTTGAAGCACCGTACTAGTCCCACATCACATTGCTCCTGGAACCGACCTAATACCTCTCTCATCTCTCTGTATATAACCATTTATATCCCTCCCAACTCTCAAAAAAATAGGGTAAAAATTGAAATATTTGTAAAATACAGTGGTTTGGCAAAAACCGGGTTCAAATGCATATCTGGTATGGCATATTGAATCGGATTGGAAACCCCGTGCAAAGGGCTGTTCACGAGCTGGTCTGAGTCGAGTTTTTCAAAACTCGTGACCGGCTCGTTAATAATTTTATTCGGTTCGAATTTTAATCGGTTCGAGTCGGGTTTTTATAATTTTGAGTTTTCGGGTTACTAAAAAAAGAAAAATAAAGCTCGACCCGGACCGTATAAATAGAAAAGTCGAACTCGATAAATTAGGGTTGGGATGAGAATGGCAAACTTTCCACCGGCGGCGGCGGCTTCGTCGTTAACAGCTGTGGCGGTTGCTGGCTGGTGACCATCAACAAGCGACATGCGAGGGCGACGGATGCTGGCGACGAGTGCGGGTGACGGGCGCTGGTAGGTTGGGCGACGGCGACTGGGCGCTACCGACGAGCACGGGCGACGGGGGACGGGCGTTGGCCGACTGGGCAACGGCGCCTGGGCGCTGGCCGACTAGGAGACAGTGACTGGGCGACGGCGACCGGGCAACGGCCAACTCGGCAACAGGGTATTTTTTTTGTTGGTAATTATTTTTTTGTAAAAATAAGAATTTTTTTTAATATTCTTTTTGTCGGTAATTATTTTTTTGTAAAAATAATAAATTTTTTGACTTTTTTTTGTTGGTACTTAGTTTTTGTAAAAATGAGAATTTTTTTTTGGTTGTTTAGTTTTTTTTATTGTTTACCAAGAGGATATAAAACATCACGTTTTTTTTTTCGTTGAAAGAAATATCGAGTCGAGTCGAGCTTAATCGAGTTACGAGTCGGGTTTGAGTTGAATCGAGTTGATTCAAAAATAGAACTCGTAATCAACTCATTTGTCACCGAGTCGAGTCGAGTTATAAATATCGAGTTGTCGAGTCAAATTATAAATAGGACGAGTTTGGGCCGGGTAGAGTCAATTCGTTAAAACTCGCGAGTTAACTCGACTCATGAACAGCCCTACCGGTACACCCGACTGGTTGGTCCTGACCGGCTTCTAAAACTCTGAACGAAACTTGTTTTTTTATGTAAGAGGAAAGGCCCAAAGGTTAAAACCTTAACCATACACGGGTTCCGTAATAAATAAATTAATAAACAAGCATGCATAACCCAGTACGGGCTGCTAAATACGTATATTAGAGGCTAACTTTAAACTTCATTATTATAGGTCGCTTCGCCACATATACGAAGATCAACTTGAGAAAAAAAAACATGTACGAAGATAAATGTATACATTATGCCATCCCTATTAATATAGTCATGTACTACCTAGTATCAAGTTTCAAGCGAAGTGGTGAATTACGTGCATGTTCACAAAACTGGTCGCCCCTTTGTTTTTCTGATCATCTTCCATGGAATCGCCTGCTTGATGCTTCTACTGATGGTTCCCTACAAACAATGATACCATCATGTAATTGCATTGTGATCCAAAAGTTGATTAAGAAAACAAATCTTGAAGAACAACAAACATGTAGATTCGCGGCAACTGCCTTTGTTGAGATATATATAAGGAAAACCACTCACCAAAAATTGGCCGGTAGCATGAGATAGGCTGCCGCTCCTAGTGTACCTAGTGGAGAGAGCATGGGACAAGCATCTCCCCTGCCTCCCACAGGCATAATCCTCCCCTGCTGATCCTTAAACGACCGTGTCCATACGAGGCAAGAAACTTTTCCTTCTCTGACTATTGGAGATGTGGGGAAAAGTCAAGCTTCCTGGAAATATTGCTCATGTTACTGTCCCATGTGAGATGGGTGGTCCCAGGCTTGCCGGGGGCTTTTTCCCATAGGAAGGGCACGGAAACGGCAGTACGAAAGGGCGGGGTGGCGGCGAAGAAGAGCTCTTGCGACTGAGATGGTAGTGGGTAGGAGGAGAGATCCATATCAATGGGCCACTGTTCTTCGTCTATGTTGGCTTAGTCTAGTCTTTGTCTGGGTAACAATTTGTTGTGTTTATATATTTGTGTAGAGGGTTGATATGTTGATTAGGATGGAAAAGTTAATTAGAAAGGTTAATTTTTGTGGTGCAAACTGGAAAACGGCTTGCTTGGGCATGCTATTCAATAATAATCACGCTGCCGAGTTCTTCTACTTTTGAGTTTCTACGAAATTGTTCCTACTTAATCAGGTGTGACCAATCACAGAATGGTAGATAACTGTTCGCTTATCTGACTGATTAAAATGTGCGATCTAATGAGTTTTAATTTGTTACGGATATCCATCACAATAAAAGCTCCAAAGGACGATCATAAACAGCTGATGCTGGGTATTGTTTGACATCTAAAACGTAAAGAATCCAGAAACTGCTTTAATGCTAAAACAATGCTGTATGTTATGTCCTTTAAGCACTGGACATTGGCGTCACTATTGTAACTGATCATATATCTGATTATTCGCGATATGACAGTAATTGGGAAGGAGGGTATCTTGATTTACTGGTGAGGCCGCTCCTTACTTCTTTTTCACTTCTATTTGATAATAAGATTGTTGGACAAACTCTGAAGAAAGATAAATGATCATGATACAGCCTTGTATTTCTTGAAATCAAATTACTAAATCAGCAGTTGATTAAAAAATACTGTTAATATGACTAATAAACATTAACTAATTTACAATTTTTGGAACCTAGAAAAGTGCGGTCAGACTGTAAGAAACATGTAATGCGCAATCTTCCATGGATAAGATCATAACAGTAAGTAAATTCCAGTTGCACTATCGCTCAAAAAAATAAACAGTAGCGGCCACTGTTTCCTAATGGTAAAATCCAAATGTACATAACTAAGTGCCCAGCCGCAAATCAAGTCACTTTTCGTTGAAAATAAAATAAAATAGGTGTTGGAGTTAATTCAAGTGTGATGTTTATTTCAAATGCCTAATTATGAGCCTTTTGAAATAGGTAATATAATATATTGTCATTTAAGTGTGTCAATCCACACTTTTCAACCGAAGGTATTCGTACTATCTGTGGCATTAGCATTGGTGTCGATCATTTGGTACACCTAAAAACTTTCAAATATATGTTGCCAAACTAAACAACCAATATACATGTATCTTCCCACCAAACTTAATAGTTAAAAGTGGGCAGAATCTTGGATCAGAATTAGCTACACCAGCCAGTCAATTTTAAGAGCCAAAAGTGTGATAAGATTATTATGGGTTTGATAGAATTAGGATGGCAGAGGGTCCAGATCAAGTACTTCTGCAAGGCAATGTTTTTTCAACGCTGTTCTGCACGGCAAATTAAGACCATGAGTCGCTCATAAAGGGGACTACTGACATTAGGAAGTTGCAGAAATGCTTAATGACAGTGAAAGTAAACTACAGGATAAAGCCAACATAAGAAGATTTTTTGCTTCTAAATCAACCGTTGAAAGTGCATGTTCCAATATGCTACTGCTACATATAATTATTAATTTTGGGGTATTTCTTAGTGAGACAAAGAACTTAAATTCTTAAACTTACCGACAAGTGTGAAGCATATCATACTACTTAGAATGAGAAAATGAAAAGTAAGACCTAGAAGAAGTATATTAGAAACAGATTTTTTATAGAATGATGACTATAAAACAAACCCATATCAAAATAATGGAACAGTACTGTAATGGCTCTAGATATTGTAACAAAAAACCAGCTAGTTCTTGGTGTTAGCTAGTGATGAAACCATATGCTTTATCGTTGCAGCCCGCTAGTTCATCTCTGAAGTTCAACAAAAAAACAGGAAAAGCAAGTCAGGCAATTCATCATTCACAAATGACCAACTCTGTTTTGAAGATCCAACACTTCTTGGTGTATAATTTTTGCAGGTAGCAGCTCACAGTTTTTGCAAGAAAATCCATGAAATAAACATAAATTTTTTCAGGAATTGTGTGCCTGGCAATCAAGATACGGTTGTAAGAATCTTCCATTGAATGACTGCTCGAGCTCAACAGCATGCCTAATAAAAGAAGTCTCCAAAGAAGCAGTGGAAGAAGCTCAAGCTCTACATGAAACTCCTTTATTCTGCTGTGAATCAGAAACCTCAAAATATAATATTCTTCAGTTGATGGTGGAATCAACCCACTGCATGAGTGAAAATTTTCATGTGAATGCTACAAAAATTTATATCAATCAAGCATAACATATTCTAAGCTCCTGCAAAGAATTGTCCAAATTTGAGCAGTAGAAACATGCAGAATTGTCCAAAATTTTTTCTAACATGCAACAGCATGATCTGCACTATTCATATTGAAGTAACCTAACCGTGTGACAATAATAAAAGACCATTGCATCATCCATCGAATGATGATGATGATTAAAAAGGTCCCTAAACTGTCCAACGTATCAAAGTACAACTTAAATCTCCTTTTACGGCAAAAGAGCCGTAAATTAGGGGGGAATAAAACACTAAACCATATAGATCTTATTTTAACATGAAGGTATGTCATCCTACGGCTCCCTCAAGGGTGATCAAAGGTCATCAACAAGTTCACAATTAAGTCCCTTAAAAATAATTAATTAATAGATATTAAGATTATAAATTGATAAGGACTTACTTAATTAATCTAGGTCTTTACAGTCAAGCTCATATAACTCGGCACACCAATTCAAAACCATCTAAGAAAATCACCATAATTTCGACGAGCTAAGCTTCTTTTGGTGCAGTAAACATTTATTCAATCATTCACATTATCAATAACTCTTTTTCAGCAATATTTCTTTTGAACTTTAATAAAAAATCCCTTCACCAGCAAAGAGAATCAGTGATTCAGGATTGAACACTGAGCACCACCATACTAACATCAAATAGAAATAAAACTAAATATATTAAAACAACAAAACTCCAGATATACTTGCAAGTGCCAATTCCTTCGCCGCATTAGGTGTTTGCTGGAGCAGTGAGGCAAGGCACAGGATCAGCAAAACCTGCAATAAATAAATCAAAATATTTAAAAAAAAATCAAACAGTGATCCATCGTCCAAATCGCAACCATGTAGATTGTAGAATGGATCGAATTGGATTATAATTGATTTTAGAAAACAAAATTGGAGTGAAGTTACGGAATATGTGTGATCCATCGGTGCTCAAAACCTTCCCCACTTCTGCAAATGGGCCATTGGGCCATGGCCATTCAAACCGGGTAGCCTTTGGTTTAAATTTGACTAATTTGTCTTTTCATGTTGGCGCTTAAACCCAGTAATTTATTTTAGA
Source organism: Piper longum (assembly GCA_032619315.1). NCBI lineage: Eukaryota > Viridiplantae > Streptophyta > Magnoliopsida > Piperales > Piperaceae > Piper > Piper longum. The sequence goes on from JAVDBV010060529.1 coordinate 12,620, forward strand.
GGAAATTACCATTTAATAATAATAAGATGGACTATTCACTGCTCAATAATATATTTTAACATATTTATCATTTAATGATATTTTAAAATTTAAAGCCAATAATGACAATGAACATAGAATTTGACTTGAGATTGAGACTGATTTGGACAAAGGGGCGAATAGTTATAAAAGAATGTGAGTTTGGGTTAGGCTGTAATAATTTTATTTATTTGTTTATTTATTTATCTTCCGAAAAAAAGATAGAAAGTTGGACTCTATGATACTTTTTTAGGCTCATTAATAATTACTTAATTTAAATATTTTAATATTAATATTTATTAGAAAAAGAATTCTAAAAAATAATTTGACTTAAATGAGGAATTATAGTATAAAAAATATGTTGTTTAAAAATAGATATTCAATAAAAATTTATATATAATTAATTATTTATTGTTGGTAATAATTAAAGTATAGTTTTAATTAATTTAACAATTTTTAAAAGGATAAATTTAATTCAAAGAGGAAAATATTATTTCAATCAAAAATTTTACTTATTAATGCACACTCATTAATACTATTATTGATTTTTATGTAATTAATTTTAATATTTATATATAACTATTATATTCTAAAAATAGATATTTTTGTTAAAGTTAAATGGATAGATATTCATTATTTTTGTTGAAAAATAATGTTTATTATACTTTCTAGAATTAATTTATTACATTATTTAAAAATAATATTTGAGAAATTTACCATTTAATAATGAACATTATCTTTAGATATTTCTACCACTAAAAATTAAATAAAATTATTACAACCCTACTTAAAAACTCAATCTGCCTCTCTACCAAAACTGACCTAAATCTCAATCCAAATTCCATATTTACGGGTATTATTGACTTAAGATTTAAAAATACAGATAAAGAGTACCTAAATCATAAATTGTTAAAGAGTGTCTTTGAATAATGAATAGGGCTTATTCTTACTATTAAATAGTAATTTCCTTTTTATTTTATTACATTTTTTGTATTTATTTAGGCATGGTAAATAAGCTGAACCAATTTATTTGCCTATTTGAGCTTTTTTTTATGGATAATTAGTGAGCCTATGTAAAAATAGGCAAATCGCTAGAGAAAATAAGAATAATTTTGTTAATTTTTTTTTCTTCAAAACAAGATGGATGACTAGAATCAATTTTATGTCAGCTTGAGTTGTTAAGTCTCAATCTTAAATAATCTCCATTTATATTTTGAGGCAAATGTAAGCTCACTCAATTTGTGTCTATATGAAAATTAAAGAATACTAAAAATACACTATGGATTATAATCATAACTCACGTCAAAACTATATGTAAAATACGAGACTATTCCATGGTTGCATGAATCGGAATCGGAATCGGAATCAAATTTCCAATGAATCGGAATCAGAATCGGAATCGGTCTGAATCGGCCAAAAATCGGTTTTTTTGAATCGGTCACGAATCGGTCTGAATCGGAATCGGAATCGGAATTGGAATCGGTCCGAATCGGTTTTATAAAAATATATATTGACAATTTATAATATAAATATATAAAAATCATATATTGATGTTATTTTGATATTATTATGTGTATTATAGTTTATTATATTTTTA
>JAVDBV010060530.1:0-11192 GCA_032619315.1 Piper longum
CTGCCAGGGCGGGGGCAGGGGCGCGCGACCGTCGGGGCGGGCGGCGCTGTGCCGCCGGGGAGGGGGGGGGGGGTGGGCGGGGGGAGTTGCCGGTGGGGGAGGCGGGGCAGGGCGGCGGCGGTGAAGGGGTGGAGGTGAGAGAGAGGGGTGGCATTCTCGTAATTAAAAATTGACTTGAGTCCGACTCGAATATAAAATAATAATTAATTCCAAATAATTTTAAAAAAATCTAAAAAATATTAAAAATATAATAAACATAATACATATAATAATATAAAAAATACATCAATATATGATTTTTATATATTTATGTTTTAAATTGTCAATATATATTTTTATATAACCGATTCGGACCGATTCCGATTCCGATTCCGATTCAGACCGATTCAAAACAACCGATTTTTTGCCGATTCAGACCGATTCCGATTCCGATTCCGATTCATTGGAAAACTGATTCCGATTCATTAAAAAACCGATTCCGATTCCAATTCTTTGAACCACGGAGATGAGGGGATGATATAATATGCCATAGAACAATACGTGGCAACGATGAGACCAACACATGGCATAGACCCCACACCTTATAAAAAATCTCTATTGACGCAGCTACAAATCGAAACCGACCAAAAAAAAAATTAAGAAGATGACTCTATAAAGAAAAGACACAAAAAAGTCAAATCTTCCAAAGCCTACAAACCAACGCGAGGAGTAAAACTATTGCAATGTCAAACTCTAAGAGCACCCACGCAACTTCGACCAGTCAACGACCCTAGTCTAATCTTAGGACAATAAAATAACACGCTGACAACTCACAACCACGCAGGCTCCTCGTACACATCAATAGTTCCACATGGCCCTTTCACATGGCCCGGAAGCAAATCCAATAAGGGTAAAGTAAACCACCCCAAAAACCGAAAAGTTTAGGTTTAAATTTTATATAGGAAATATGAACATGAAAATGCATTATTATAATTAATGTATAGTGGCAAGCGAAATGATGATACACTAAAAACACTATTAATTTGATAGTCATGATGAGCGTGATATCACTCTATTTAGGTACACGTCACAAAGCATGACAACACAAAGGTTTCTTGAAGATAAAAATATTAGTTTAAATTACCACAAGTGGAATTTAAAGACTTAAAATTAAATATTACAAATAGTTAAACTTTACAATTTGCAGTGAGTTGAGCTACTAAGAGGACGGATACAACAAATTTTTTGTAGCACGGTTTAGAGTTGTGCATCAAATCTGTTTCTCTCAATGATACTAAGTATTTATAAAATTTTTACGTGTATACGTGTGGTTACACATGTACTTACCTGGTGAACAAATCTACCAAGGACGAAAAGTAATAAGAACCTTAATAGTTTATATATTATTACCTGTCAAAACCAAGTCTATTTACGTCGGGCAACCGTGTATAATATTATGGGCCATAAAATTTTGCTACTGGAGAGGAAATAGTTAGGTTATATCTTAAATTTTATTTCAACTTGGCTAAAATTATCTATTTATTCATTCGTTAAAAATATATAAAAAAATTATTTCTTACACATATTTGGTTTTGCTAAAATTTTATATTATACTTAATATATTGATGTGGAATAATACACATAAATTATAAATAAGATGTATACCTAATAAATCTCTACCAGTGGAAATGAATCGATGTATCCAGGGTCACCTCACGTATTGGTGATTCAATCACAATTCTTGTGGATGACAAAACTGACCATTCATAATATAACCTCTCGCCGGCTCGTTGCTTCTGGAACAGCGTCTTATTTTGTTAAAAGAAGTACTTATATTTATTGGTGGCATACTAATTTAACTATTTATTAAGGCACAAATCTCCAACCTTTGATCATACTATATGACAAGTCATAACTGAAATATAATTTTCAATCAATTATCCTGGGAATTAATTAATTGTCAAACTATTAACATTTTTGGGTGGGCCTGCTCAAATTGACGTAGCCATTTATAATATGCTAACCTTGAAATTATCCAAAAAGTAGTAAAAACATGAGATTATAAGCAAGACCCAAAAAAGTGAATAGAAATCTGTCAATGATTACCACAATTTCATCGTCTAATTAGAGAAAACATAATATATAGTCATCTCCGCGCAATAAAGCAAACATTTGAATTTCAACCTTTTCTTTTCATATCACGAGCTACTAGCATAGTCTAGCTAGCACATAATAGGACCTAAACACTCCGATGTGAGACAAGTCAATCAAAGCCTTCCCCCACACCTGCAAATTGGCCGATTACGTTTCCATTGCACTTAGCATATTTGCGTGCAAGACTTAGTCCGTCAACCTTATTCTCTGTCTGTGGTATGTTCCATCATCATGTATGCTGGTAAAATAAAAGACCCAGATCCAATTCCCCTTTGGGCGATGGACATGCTTTTGTCTTTGAACTGTGCAACGATAGAAACAGGTGCCCTTTTGATCTTTTAGGGAATTGAGAGAGGGTGAGACAAATCCCAAAAGAGAGAGGTCATGTTTAGTACACAGAAAATATTTGATTGCAGACCCAAAAAGCCACTTTAACCTTTCTTTGTACCCATCTTTAGCCACTTGTCTCCGTGGCCACTGCACCAGTCACAGTCCCACCATGGCAGTCTTTTAGAGCGTATTTGAGCTTAGAAAAGACCCACTTGGGAACCGGTCTTGGCTGGGATTGCAATTCCAGTTTTGGGGGAGGCGATGAGGTGGAACCATGGTGTGGATAAAGACAGGCAGGTTTTGATGCAAAATAGTGTTAACAACGAATTCTGAAGCCACTGCTGTGCCACTTCTTCTCCTTCTGTAAGGCTGCTACAATGAACCTCGTTTGTCTGTTTCCCAGAGCTATTGTTTCCATATTACCAACTTTTGGCTTGTCCGCTGGTGCAAATGCCTGCCCCAACCATCGCCATATCTGAAGGATGCTGCTTTATGGACATGGCCGAGGCAACAGCAGAGAACATGCTAGGAATTGCCCGGTCTGGTCGGGCAGGGCAACCAAAATTAGACGTAGACGAGACCAAGTAATGCTAATCCTCCATGTCCTCGGTGTTCTTATTTGGTGCCAGTGTTATAAATATAACAGACCCTGATCATGCCAGTTGAGTTGCGTTATGCAATGTAATTTACCAAAGAAGGGGAATCCTTGTTTGGCTCTAACATTGTCAGAGATGTCTAAAATTTAAATCTGGTATCCTGCAAAGCCTGAAACTCCAATGATAAAATTTTGTGGAGCTCAAAACGTAGGGGGTGCAATTAGTAACGGATAAAATGGGTATCTGGATAAACATGGGAAAAATATGAAGCCGAAGTGACACTTACTACAAAATGTTACAAAATTTGTGATGAAACAGGAGGTGATCTCACTTTAATTTTTTTCGAACTCTGAAATAAAACTTGAGATAATCACTTTCGTAATTGTAGCAAAAATAAATTAATGGCTATTTGCCACTTTTTGTAATTGTACAAAACATAGGACTATTGACGAATTCTGTATTAACTTATAATAATTTACGAAACCGACCAATCACTGAAGTGTTTGGCCACGTTATGGTAAAAAATATTGTTCATACTTTACGACGGAAGATAAAGAGGCCATTCCTCCAACAAGAACGGCGGTCTGACTTTGTGTGTGACATGATAAGCAATTGATGGAAAGCTAGCGAGGCAGGCCATCATGGTTAGACATTGATTTTAGACATTGTATTCGTTTCATTACATAAAAACAATCCACTGCTGCATGCATTTTCCAAAGTCTTCGGTGATCATTGCAAATTGAACCTTAGTCTTAGTGAAGGAACACAAATGACACTACCAGTCAGTACGATAAATGGTAATGGATATGCTTCATTTTCTTCGTGTTCCGTTTGTAAGGGGCACAGCTTTTGGGGCAACTAAAGAAAAACTCGCTAGAACTCAGCAGTCACCGCCCCCACCATCTGTTTCACTGACAAAGCCTAGCATTACAGTGGCTTACAACATCTACTAATATTTTCGCTTACTAATACACTAATCTCCATTATATGCATTTCTAGAGCAGAAATGCTTGCAGCAGAGCCTAATATTTGCGCTTTCCAATGGTTTTAGGCTCTGGGCAGGATGCAGATCCATCCCTCGGTGGGGAGAAGACGACGGGAAGATAATCATCAGAGTCGCAGGGGAAGATTGAGACTTTGAAATGTTCCACAAGACTTTCCTTACCCTGTTCATCAAGGTCATGAACATAAATATTCAAATAAATGCTATGCACCCCAAAATAAAATGATATCAGATGCTGCACCTGCAGCCTAGCATAGGTGATTTCGCAGACTTTCTTGGAGCAGAAGGCCTCCCATTTAAGTTTGTGCAACAGTTTGTATAGCCGGAGAGCTGCCCCGGTGGTGGTGAAGTTCACAAAGGCGTAGCCCAAATTGCAACGGTTACTGCACAGACCCAGAAAACCAATCCACAACACAATTATCAACAAATACTTGATCCACTACAACGGAAGAAATATAAAACACAGATAATCCGACAACTTACTGGAAATCGATCGGTAAATATAAAAAATCATAAGCATACGTCTCTTTTTCTTCACTGTCCTCTTCATGATTGCAAAGTTCATCAAGCATGCTAATTAGGTTCTCCCGCCTTGAAACAAAAAGGTACATCAAATCAAGATAGCGGATAGAAGTTGGATGGAAACAGTAGGAGGTGAGAATAGACAAAACAATAAGTAACCATACTTGAATCTGTTCGGGATGTTCTTTATCATGAGAGTGGTTCTATCTTCATCGTCACCCACAAACTCTTTAACATCGAAGTGCTTCGGCTTGGGCTCCCATGCTATAGCAGTAGCATTCCCACGCCTTGCTCTGATCCTTCCACCATGTATGAGATCAGAACTCTTAGGAATAGGATGCCCATTGCTAACAACAAGCCCACCATCAACCTTGGGCACCCAACAAGCCGTAGAACGTTTCCCTTCACCTCTTTTCCTCCTCCCTGCAAAGCATGGCAAGCTCTGACCCTTGGCCAGATGGAAGACTGATCTTTTAGTCTCGCTGTCGGCCATCCCCGGCACCAACCCATCACCTTCGTCTTTCTCCTCAAGCTTCAACTTCCTAGGATGGTGGAACGGAAGGGAAGGCAGATCTGGAAGTGGAGGTGGGGGAAGTGGTGGAAGAAGAGGAGGAAAACAAGTGTGGCAGATGATATTAGATGGGGTCAAGTACTGGGGAAGGTAGTGGTAATTATAGTGGTGGTGCAAGCTATGGCTTGATGAAGGGACGACAGGAAGATGAGTTGAAGCATATGTACTAAGGAAGGGATAGGAGCAAGAGAGACCCATTTGAAGGTCATGTACAGGCTGCCGAGAGCGGCAGCCGTAGTCGAAGGGGGAAGCTTGGGGGTTCAACATTGGGCGGAAGAGATGGGTGGGGCTGCAACCGAGCAAGAAGGGCAGGAAGACGATACGATAATGGAGGATGGGAAGGTGAAAAGACGGCTGTGGGAAGGAGCGAAGGCAAGTTCGAAGTGGAGTATATATAAATGATGACACGGGGGAAATTCGGCGCCGAATTTATGAAAAAAATGATGATTTCCGAAGATAAATTCAACGTTTGGTTCTTGTAAATAGTAATTATATTATAATTTTATTGACTTGGTGTATAAGAATATCATTAGGGAGCCGATGATAGCAAACAAACGTAAAGAATTTTTTATTCAAAAAGGAAAAATTGAATGGATACGATCATGTTGTGGGTAGGGTTCTTAATTACAACTCATGAGTTTTTGGCTCGGTGTAATCCTGGGATGCGTGGAGCCGGGGCTTGACGGTTGTCACTAATTGTCCCACATCCAAACATGGTAGTCAGTGTTATCCAAATGATAAGACAACTTATCTAGTGTTAACTCGTACTATAATTGTAGTATGGTGAGCCAATGATCAATGCTGGAAGTCAGGTAGCGATATTTGGATCGGGATTTGAACAAAGAAGCATGACGTTGCTTGAACTAAACCTCAAGATGAGTAGTTCCATAGCCTGCGAGGTTGAGCTAACCAGGAGGTTGCTACTGGGATCCAGTACGAGTAGTGGCTGCGAGTACCAGGAGCGGGTGTTGGTGACCAAGCATCATGACCATTACCGAGCAAGGAGTTGCATGTATCAGCAGAGTGAGGCGTGGAGTGCTGAGCATACCGATATGCTATACCGAGCAGAGAAGTGCTACCGAGCCTCAGGTGCTACCGGTAAAAGGAGAGGGAACAAGGAGCGAGCGTACCAATCCATGGAGCGGTACGGGTGGCGAACGCATATGCGTGGGGACGTGACTGATCAAAATATCGGGATTTTGGTATTTGGAGAGGGATCACCGAGCAGTGCACATGAAAACAGAATTCTGGTATTTGAGGCAACAATTGTAGTGGAACATGATGGGGTCTGGACTTGTCCGGTGAGTGGGTTGTGGTCGAACCAAAAGGGTTTGACCATGCAACCGATGGAGATTGTGTGATCTTGTTGCTGATAAAGTTTGTTGCAACAAACTCGTGCAGGAGATAAACCTTAGCCGTGTGATGAAGCCTGGACGGGATCAAGCCTAGGTGGAGACGATGCAGTGAGGATCTTAGGTGATCTTTTGAATAAAGATTATGAGGAAGATCTGGGGTTATCTGGAGTTGGAGATAACACGTGAGTTGGGAGTTCTATATAGGAGGACAAACTTGTGTGGAAAAGGAGGGGAACGTTTGTTGGGAGAGATACTACTGGAAAGAATTGTGTTGAGTTTCATGGGGAGAGGATGTAAAACCCGTGATTCAAGTCACGGTTTTATAGTCGTTAGCTGATCAGTTCAGCCGTCGGTTTGAGTTGAGTAATTTCAGAACATGTGTACTGAGCCGAAGCCTGTCGCGTGTATGAGCCATAAGGGTCATGTGTACCGAAGATGTGATGATAACGACATGAATGAGCAAAGAATGAGTTATTAGAATGTATGAAAGCATACAGTTGATGATTTTAGATTTTTATTATTATTTTTTATTTTGTAACCGTAGAAATAGTTTTAGGCTGAATAACACATTAGGATGGGTTATAGGGTAGTTGGGTGTTATTAGTTATAGAGCTCGTCATTTAGATGTTGTGGTGCTTGTTTTGTCTTACGGGATTTTCCCCGATTTTTTCGATTTTTTTAGAATTTATTACGATCTAGTTATTATTTTTGGCTTGAGTTGGAGTCAGGTTAATACTTATTTACAAGTTTTCCACGGTGCCCTTTTCTTCTCCCCCGATACATCTCTCCACCCAAAACCCTAGCCGTCACGTCACCCCCCTTTGGTGGTCGCCGGCGGTGCTGTCGGTGCCGCCCGACGGCTGATCGATGCCGCTCCGCCCAGCGCAGCGTCGCCGTGCTGCCCCAACCAGCCACGGCCACGGTCCGGCCGTTGCGGCACGAGATCGCCAAGCCTAGGGTGTCGCTCGTGTTGGGTCGCGCCACTGATCCCGCTGCGAGTGACAGTAGCCACAGCGATCAGGTGGTTGCCTCGACGTCACCAGCACCCCCACAACCTGCCCTGACCAGAATCGAGCCCATTGCTGCATTGGCCGACCGGATCTACCCACCTCTCCTGCCACCCTGTTTTTGGCATTTTCTGCCATAAACATGTCGGGCTTGCAGAGGTGGTTCCGATGGTACCCTATACAGCCCCTATCCGGCCAGTAGACGCTGTCGGCGACTCTTGCCGGAAAACCACCGGAAAGTCGCCGTAAAACCACTGAGTTGCTGAAAAATTGCCGAAACTATCCGGAAAACCAGATTGACGGATTTCACCGGATCTTCCGCAGAGTTCACCCGGTCGAACCCGATCGAGCTTCGGACGCCATGGATCGCCGAATTCGAGGTTCGAGATGCACGCACGATGAAGCCCTAGCCGTTGCCGATTGCTGACGACGTGAGGTATAATTACCTCTTATTCTAATTTGATTGATTATAATTGATGAGTGTTAGCACAACATGATAGGATTAATTAATTGATGTGTATGTGATTAAGCTCTAATTACAAATGAAGTGATAAGTGACATGACTGGTTAATTGAAGATGAACAATAAGTGATCTAATGAGATAGATCAAGTATGAGCACGATAGTTGATTACGAGGTAATTTAGAAAAACACAATAAAATTGATATGAATACGATGATTTAAAACTGTTTACATTAATGATTATTGAGTTGTTGTTTGATTATGATTGTGTTTTGAGTGTGAAAATTAGGACTAGTTTGATGCATCATTTAGTTATTGGGCGTTACTATTTAGCTCTGATGTGTAGGTACGGAGTAAGAGCTCGCCGCCTAAGCATGATGACACGCTTGGAGCTTCTACCAGGTCTATTTAGAACTCGTCTTGATTTTACGCTCTATTCCATTATATGTTTGGTTTTCTACTTGCAGGATGAGTTAAGCGGCATTTTACTGGATCCCATTTAACTCGGGCCATTTAGCCGAACAGTTTTCCAAACCCTCGAGGATGAGATCCTTCGAGTATGTTTTCGAAATTTAGATCCAGCTCACGATGCCTTCGGGCCTACTTTATTAATCCCAACCCAGACCTATATATGTATGGTTTTTACGTTTTCGGTGAGGGATGGAAAGAGGGAGGCGGCCATAGCTTCAGATAAGGCATGTGCTAGTCTGCGGGTGGATGCTGGGGAGGACCCACTTCATCCTGAGGGATCCTACTAACTTTGCGTTTGAGTTCCTCACACTCGGAGAACGTGGAGGTTTACAGGTGCTGTTTAGTACAACACATGTCCGGACTTGTGGTTCAAAGGGTACTAAAGGTGTCTGCCTGAGAGTATTCGGCCTTCGACTCAAGGCCAGAAGTAATATGGAGGACGTAGAGGGCTGAGATGAATGAAAATGAGATTTGATGCAAGACGCAGTAGATGAGATGATTAAGGAAAAAGAATGAGATGGAACAGGGACGTTGTTGCTCGAGGGCGACGACTCCCATTTGTGCCCTTGTGAGAGTTCTTGAGGAAGTATATGATATTTTTATTCAATAGGAAGGTTAGCTCTCCTGTGCCAGTTTGATATTAGTTATTTTCCGGATTGGTAATGCTCGTTACTGACGGTTTTGTACTATATGTAGGTGATGAATATGAGATGGAAGTGCCAGCCTGGACGGAGGAGCAGTGAGGTCTCTTGCACACACACATGTTTGATGATTGAGTGCTTAACGCTTAGTTTACGATTCTATTATATTGAAACTGATATGAGAAAATGCAACGAGATTATGCTATGATTGAATGTTGACATGATACAATGTGAATTATGAAGAAAATGTGCAGGTGGGCCAAGACCCGAGCTTGAGAATAAGTACACAGTAGATTACATTCTATGAATAAAATAATTGATATGGATATATATATATATATATATATATATATCCTTATATATTATTTTGACTGGGTGGCCCCTAATTGCACTTTTACGGGAGGTTCTGTCTGTTTTTATTTAGAATTCTTTTTTGATTTTATTGCAACTGTGTTGGTGTGTAAATTTGTTGCATGTCATCCATGTAGTGTCCTGTTAGGATTTTGTGTATTTACCCATGCATATAGCAAATCGTATCTTCATCTTAAGACTTCGAGAGTAGATCCGGATCGGCTTAACCGAATCTAGAAGATTAGTGAACGGTTCGGTCGCCGGTAGCATTTCCGGGTAGGTTTATGGGTGAGTTGAGTAAGGGTATTACAAAGGAACATACCGAGATCAAGAGAGGGAGACGGTGAAGTGCTGCAGCCGGTTCCTGGAGTGGGACTGGATATTGCCAAAGTAGTCAGTCTACCGGGATTGAGGTATTTTTACAATTTACGTTTGTCAACCCCTGTTGGTTTTCGATTGTGTGAATTGCATGTAACAAGTTAATCCGTTGGGGGATGACTTAAGGGTTGAGCGTGAGGACTATTGTGAGGGGAGACTCATTGTTCTCATGGACTCTCAAGTGAGGTAGAGAGGCATGGTGATGGGGGTTTGCATGTTCATACCCAAAAAATTGACTGGTGAGGGATTGCTTGTAATATCCTTTGTTTTTTATTTGAATAAAGGTTGGGAAAGGGTTCCCGTAATTGTGTTGTGCTAGCATCCATATTTGGTGCTATTGCAGGTTCAGAAGATTCCAGGACCTTGCAATATCGAGACTGATTATGGTATTTGGGCAGTAGATGACAGTGCTTGGTGCGTGTGCTAGTGTGGTGATTGGCGTGGTGATCGGTAGCCGGCAGCAGATGTTGCTATTTGGAGCAATTGATAGGGTATGTTGTGTGGGCAGTGTGTAACACCCCAAATCCGGTTTACCATCGTGAACCGAACCGGAATGTTACAGGCCCCGGTTAGGTCGGCTAACCCGAACCTAACTCGTGTGGATCCAATCTCGACGTCTCAAGATGAAGATACGATTTGCCATGTATATGTGAAATGCATAAAATCTTAACAGGATACTACATGGATGACATGACACTCAATTCATACGAATCAATAATTTTAATAAAATTAATAAAAATTCCAAATGAATACGGACAAAGTCTCCCCTAAAAATGTAATTAGGGGCTACCCTGTCAACATACCATACGTACATGCATATAAACATATATCAAAAACTACATTCACACAGTCTGGATTGCTATAGCTCACTCTGAAACCTGGGTCTCAGCCCACCTATGTCATCTATTCACATTGCCTGTCATGTCTCAACATTTTATTTCTTAACACTTAATCACATCGTCATGCTCTTCATTTCTTCTCATCAGTTCATATATAATAAAAACATAAATAAAAATATTAAACAATCATTCACCAAACATATGTGTGTGTGCAGAAGACCTCATTGCTCCTCCGTCCAGCTGGCACATCCATCTCGTACTCGTCACCTACATATAGTAGAAAAACGTCAATAACGAGCGTTACTGGTCCAGAATATAACTAATAACAAACTGGCTATGAGAGCAAACTCTCATATGAAAGAAAATCCATATACTCCTCATGAACTCTCTCTAGGGCATCTACTAAGGAGCCACTAGGCTGTAGACCCGGTAGCATCCCGAATTGACTGAACTGCTGCTGCTCCATATTCTGGGCATTTTCTTCATTTTCTGGTCTCAAATCCTAAGCCCTCTCCTTACCTCCATATTTCTCCT